>JAUEJL010055155.1:0-19812 GCA_032274825.1 Drosophyllum lusitanicum | reverse complement strand
ATTGCCACCTTTTATTGTACTTAGAATTTCCGCTTCTAGTATATGTAATTCTTGATTCATAATCAATAAGAATTATATAAAAGTATAATGGTGTGTTCTTAAGTTCAAAAAGCTAAAGTTTGTATTCAACCTCTCCGTCTACAAACATTAGTTATTGTGTACTCAATCTGGGACTAACAAAAAATAATTATATATTTGTGACTGTCTCATTTTTATCTACATTTTGGTATAAATTTTATCATAATATCACATTTTTTTAAAAATTAGTATATTCTTATTTTTTTTATTATCCATCAATAGCAGTGGGTAGATAATTCTTGAAACAATTTATATGCTTTTTATATTCATTCACTCTACATATCATAGTTGATATAATAACAGATTTGTTGTCCTTTAGATAAAAGAACTAAAAATATATTATTTTTTAGAATTTTGTTTTATTAAGATAAAATTTATATAAAAAATAAATAAGATTTATAATGAACTAAGGTGTATGTTAAATAACTGATGCACTCAAAATATTATTAAGAATATATTATATCGACCTGTCATGGTTTAGTAACCTGATGTTGTGAAATATTTAAAAATTTATATTTAAGCGTAATGTATAAACGTATATGTATCAACTTAAATTTAAAAATTCTTAACATAATAAAACTCAATCCGAATAATAAACACCAACCAATATAAAAATTAAAGAATCATATATATTATATAGCAATGATCAATAAAAAACCTCTCTTAGATAAAGAATCTAAGAAACCATTAGGAACCATGAGATCTATCCATCAAGGGCTTAGATTTATATATATATGGAACGGTTCAAACGAGAACTATTTTTTGTACGAGAACTGCGAGAACCAATTATAACAATTGATCAAAAAGATATATGGTCTAGATTAAAGAGTTGTTAATAGATAACTTTAAACTAATCAAACGTATCTTTAATTAATTAAGGGAAATTTGGACATTTTACATTACCCCACTTTTTAAAACTAATATATACATTAAACGAAAAGGTGTTAAATTACTAAAATTATATCAAATTAACGAAAAAATTACGCTCTTTAATTTGAGATCGATCTTGCTATATTTTTTCGAAAAAAAATTCATGTTTGCTGTGTTTTTTAACACAGGTCTCGACATATGTGTATCTATTTGCATGTGTGCATATCTACATCTGTGCTAGAAAAAGCTAGGCGCATCTGTGTATATGCACACGTGTATATATTTGCACATGTGCATATGTCAAGATCTGTGTTAAAAAACTCAACAAACATGAATTTTTTTTCCGAAAAAAGATAGCAAGAATAGTCTCAAATTTAAGAGCATAATTTTCTCATTAATTTGGTATAATTTAACACATTTTCGTTTGATGTATATATTAGTTTAAAAAAGTGAGGGTAATGTAAAAATGTCCAAACTACCATTTTAATTTAAAGTTAAATAAACAGGACAGTAAATTAAATGATTGGTCCATATTGGTTCTCGCAGTTCTCGTACGAAAATACTTCTCGCTTGAACCGCTATATATATATATGTATGTATGTATGTATGTATGTATGTAATTGATAATTGGCATACATTCGTATACATAAAAGAACATTTTTTGAATAACAAAAATGCACTATCCTAATCTTTCTCATTCACGCAATCTGACGTGATAAATATGGTTTTTCATGTATCCATTACATAAATATTACATTTATTAACAATAGTGAACATGAGAAAGCATTAATATTACACTAAAACTTTTAGACGTGAATAATTTTATATTTTTTAAAAAAATACATATAAAAAATATTAAAATTTTATTTACATACCCAAACATCACGTATAAGATTAGTTATAAATTGGGTCTAGATAAAATCCAACTTTTTTTTAAAAATAAAAGTAGTTTGTGTCGAGAAGTTTTTGTTTGTTGGAGAATGGAGCTTATCTACGAGCTTACGCATGTTACACATGGCAACCAAACCCAAACACTCAAATGCTGGAAGATAATCCCATAATCGGTTTTTTCCTCAAGGCCCACTTGACGAATTTTAAACCCGTCTGGGTGTCGAATCGATCCTGTTCGATTATATTTAAACCCTCAACTACCCGTGATTTTCATTCAAGTTGTGGTCAAGATGATGATGATGTTGCAGAGATTTGTAAAATCAAGATCAATTGCTGCTACATTATTAACTACTAGGACTTCTTTTCAAAATCGCGGCGCTTTTTTTTCAACTTCTATGCTCTTCGATGATACACAGATTCAGGTTTCCTAAGCCCTACCTTCTGTTTCTGATTTCTTTTTCACGTTTAATCGATTTTTGCTGTTTTGGATCATTGATATGCAGATTCAACTCTAGTCACAGCAATGATCGAGTGCTATAAAAACGTGACTTAGTTTTCTACTCGTGATATTTGAAGCTTAAAATGCACAGAATTTCTCGATTATCGGAGAAAAGGCTATCTTTGGCATTTTCTAAATTTTTAAATACAAATCTGCGGTTGGATAGCTTATTTCTCCACACTTTTAATTGTATTTTTGGAATTTTATCAAGTAATTTTTCCTAAACCTGTTACTTGATCACTTAGTTAGTATGGTATCTGGTGCTTATGTTGATCAATCAAGATTGGGTCTTTTTTCTTGAAAATTTATTGGAATTTTAACTCATAAAAACACAAAACAAAGGCGAGAGTAAGCCACACAAAATTTATTGATGAAAAACACTCGTAATTTAGAAAGTTCGAGTTTAATTGGATATGAGTTATGGTGAAGAAAACTAAGATGAACAAACGAACTAGATGTCAGGATCTTTATCGTCGGAAAAGTGGTAATTCCAGAACAGATTTAGCCTAATATTCTCAATTTGGAGAAATAGCTGTGTTGTCCCATGGAGAAATATAATTAAACTACTTATAATCTCATGTTTTATCCAACCATAAATCCTACTCATTTTGGTTTAGGATAATTACTTGCAATTTGAGTTGATATTCATGAAACAAATAGTAAATGTATGTCAAATAATATTCAACTGTTCTGTTTTGACCGTTCTTTCTCAGCTGAAATGCTCATTTGTTTGCATTTTAAATGATTTTATGCATTGGTATTTTTTAAACAAACCATAGCTATTTGCAATTATTATTTGCCAGGACTTCAATCTTTTGATGCTCATTTTTTTGTCTTCTAATTCAAAGAGTTCTTTGCAGTTTACCACCTTAGGCTACTAGCTATTTCTTGCCTTTAAGGCCATATTTGGTTTTTTTGTGACAATTTATTGCAACGATGACAGTTCAAAGAAAGTGTTGCACAATTTGCCCAAGAGCATATCGCTCCTCATGCATCTACAATAGACAGAACAAATTATTTCCCACAGGTACCAAGAGAAATCCATTTTTGGTTTGAAACGAATCTTATACGTTTTGTACTAATTTCCAGTAATCGACTGTCTTATATTTATTGTTACTATTATTCTTATATGGTCTAGGATGTGAACTTATGGAAACTAATGGGTGACTTTAATCTTCATGGAATTACTGCTCCAGGTACAGCTGCATCTTCTACTACTCTTAATGTTAGTGTTTTGGGCCAAAAAAGCGAACTTCTTTATAACTAGAAGCTACAATTTATTATGATGCTCAAATATGCTAGCCATGTATATCTAAACCAAAAGCTTGGCCTAGTTAAGCACGAGTAAAATTGGTGGTAGCAGATAACTGATGAATGGTATATATATATCGTTTTTGAATCAGCTCATAGTTTGAAATTTTAAAGATAACATAAAATTTGTAGATATTAAAAAATCAGCTGTGATTTGGCTTGTGCAAGCTTATGTTATTAAAACCCTTTAATTGGTTTGTGTAATCATTATCTGGCTGACATTTCCATAATTCGATGTCACGTAGCTTGGTATTATCCAGTTGTAAACTTACATTTTCTTGTGTGTGTAGAGGAATATGGAGGATTAGGTCTTGGTTATTTATATCACTGCTTAGCTATGGAGGAAATTAGCCGTGCATCAGGATCAGTCGGCTTATCCTTTGGTGCCCATTCTAACCTCTGCCTTAATCAGCTGGTAACACCTAAAAGGCTAAAACTCTATACTTGTGAATGTTTGCTGCCTCACACGTGTGTAACGGAACGAGTTTTTTACACTTGCAGGTGAGAAATGGAACTGCTGCCCAGAAGGAAAAATATTTGCCTAAGGTTTTATTTAATAACAACTAATTGTTCACTGCAGATTTCTTCCTTTATACTTTATGTATGTTATTTTGTGGCGTCATTCTAATTACTTTTTTCTTTTGTTTTTTATAGCTAATCCGTGGGGAGCATGTAGGAGCTCTTGCAATGAGTGAACCTAATGGTAGTTTTTCGGTTTTATAGTTTTAGATTATCTCTCAAGTCTTGTTAAGATGAAAGAGGCTTCTGATTTTTATTTAATTTTCTTGTTCTTCATATCACCAGCTGGTTCAGATGTTGTTGGCATGAAATGCAAAGCTGATCGGGTTGAAGGTGGTTATGTTCTAAATGGGAACAAGATGTGGTGCACCAATGGTCCAATTGCTCAAACCCTGGTAATCATTTAATTCGTTGTGTTAATTCATCATATTATACTATGCACGCGACATTGAAGATGTGTGACCCAAAGGGTCAACATCATTTAATCAATGCGGAAATGGTTTCCAGGTGATCTGTGTTTATATCTTTTCTTTTCGTTTCTTTTCGTTTCTTTAACTTATTACTTGGTCAAGTTCAGGTGGTTTATGCTAAAACAGATACTGCTTCTCGGTCGAAAGGGATAACAGCATTTATTATTGAGAAAGGGATGCCCGGGTATATCTTCAGTTCGATCATCTTGATGACTTTAAGGGCAAAAAAAGTAGTAAAATTTAACTGCAAAATTGTTATCTGATGCTATAAGAAAATGTCTGTAATGTGTATGATTTATAGTCAGTTTTCCTGTTCTTTATGTAATGCAGGTTTAGCACTGCACAAAAATTGGACAAACTAGGGATGCGAGGAAGTGACACGTACGTATGTTCATGTTGTAATTAATCAATTATCCTAATATTTAAACTCTAGTAACAATATCATCTGACTATTGTTACAAACAAATCTCAGATGCGAGCTTGTTTTTGAAAATTGCTTTGTTCCTAATGAGAATATACTTGGTGAAGTGGGAAAAGGTACCACCATTATAAAAGATCAAATTTATTGCTGAAATTTCATTTTCTATCTGCTGGTTATGCTCAAATGAAGATAAGTCTTATATTTGTCGAACATGAATGATGATTTGTATACATTCTAATTACAAATTTCAGGAGTTTATGTGATGATGTCGGGTTTAGATTTGGAGAGACTTGTACTGACAGCTGGACCTGTTGGCATCATGCAGTCATGTATTGATGTTGTGCTTCCTTATGTCCGCCAACGAGAACAATTTGGCCGCCCTATTGGGGAGTTTCAACTTATGGAGGTTAGTCATTGTCCTCCTTCAACTCTTGCAAACCGGTCAAATGGCCAGGTTGTGTTGACCCGTAAAACACTTTAAAAAAAGTAATGAACTAATACATTATTCTTATTACAATAACGATATTGTTACATTAATACTCTAAATCTTCTAAACGAAATAATTTAGAAGATTGTATGAATTAAAAAAATACAGATTTCGGGTGACCATCAAGCTGTTTCATTCATTACCTTATTAGCTGCAAAAAAAATTTCAGTTTTAATTTCCCCATTTGACCCGTTTGAGATAAAACAAACCAATTTGTAAGAAAATTAACTTAATTTGTCACTTCTACCCAAACTCATTTCCAACTCTATTTTCTGTTAAAACAGGGAAAAATTGCAGACATGTATACATCTTTGCAGGCTTCAAGGTATAAAAACATGTCCATAACTTATTCTTGACTACCGGATCGTGTTTACTAACGATTACATTTTTACAGATCATTTATGTATTCGGTTGCAAGACATTGTGACAATGGAATACTTGTTCCAAAGGTGCATTTTCTAGCTTACAATGTAGTACTTGCTTTCTGGGTTGTACCAACTGCATTACCATGTACCCTTCTGTTTACAGGATTGTGCTGGAGTTATACTCTTCGCTGCTGAAAGAGCCACTCAAGTAGCTCTTCAGGTCAAACCAATTCCCCGTTTGCTAATCATAAATGCATTCATGTTTTTTTACAATATTGGCTTATATAAGTTAAAGTTCTATTTTGGCAGGCGATTCAATGCCTGGGTGGCAATGGGTATGTGAATGAGTATCCGACTGGTCGATTGCTTCGTGATGCCAAATTGTATGAGATTGGTGCTGGAACTAGTGAGATTAGAAGAATGATTATTGGTCGTGAACTCTTCAAGGAACAATAAGAAATCTCTTTTTTTTAATAGCTCCTATATCTACTCCAATTTGTCCTTAGCAAGACTTAAACCCATGACTTTTGATCAATGGGCAAACACCACACAAAGCATCTAAGTATTTACCACTAGGCTACAACCTAAGTGATAATAAGAAATCTCTTACATAGCCCTTTCCAATTGGCATATCTCAAGAAATTTACAAACTTTACTGAATTGTATATAAGGAGTTATTTCAAAGAATTTATATTTATAATATATACAATTGTCAAGGACTAAACTTACGCCAAATTACTGTTTACAAATGGGTTTTGCTAAAGTACACATTTTCGTCTAGGGTATATAAAAATCTACTTTGATTATAAAGAAAGTCTCTTCTGTCAGAATGGTAGAAGCCCTTTCGCTTATATGTGATGAGAGCTGTCAGCTGTGGGTACGTGTTCGAGCTTTTAAGGCTATAACTAAATTTTTTTGGTTTGCTTTTCTCTGACCCGCCGTTCATTAGTCATTACTAACCAAATCTCCAACTTTATTATTTGATTTTGTTTTTCTTTTCCTATTTCCCTACAACCAAGCCGCCTCCAATTTTATCATTTTTGTTTATTTTTCTTTTCAACCTCACCTGCAACTTTACGTTTTAGAATTATATTTTTCCTTCTTTTTTTTTCTACCATACCTTTAAAAATCATTTAATACAAATTTATTAATTTTTGTCAATTAAAACTAGGATATGCTATATCTTCGTAATTAAAACGTTTTATAAGTTTAGGCTTATTTCCCTGTTAACTTATTAAGACCTTAGTATAGTATAGATGTATTAGATTCATAAACTACTTTTTTGACTATTTACACTTTGGTTAAATGTAATGTGCAAATATTAACGATGTTCTTTAAAAAGTTCGTGAATTTGTGCTTTGAAAAACATTTCATTTTTAGCATAGCTAATATTTTTCATGATTGTTTAACAATGGAGAATATATAATACAAGATTTTAAAATGGAAGTTCCATGCAACTTATTTTTTTTTAATTATATATATGAGATCAATAACTCATTTTATTTGTTTATTAAATAAATAATGTAACTTATATTTGTATAAACATATAATATATGCTTCTAAAATTGTCGTTATAAACACTTCTATTATCACATTGTCATGAAAATATCAAAATATCATTTTTTTGTCTTTTTATTTACATGCAAATTATGTTGTAATTTATTTAGAAATCCAATAAAAACGATGATCTCATATATTATTATCTAAAAGGTTTAAAATGTTATATGTTCTTAATTTTTATCCTAACAAATCCTTCTACAAATTTTTATGTAATAAAAGTTAAGAAAAGCGTTTTAAAGCTAACATGAAGTATTTTTTATATGGAATTCTACTAAAGTAAGATTTTATATCAGCATTACAAACGACAATAAAATATAAATTTCATCAGGACATAATAAAGAGAGAAAATAAAACCTAACGTTTTAAGAGAATAAAAAATGTTTACACCAAATAGTTAGGGGTGAGCATCTTAACCGAAAAATCGAACCACAACCGATAAAACCGAACCATTAAAACCGAAACAAATGAAAACCGACGGTTCGGTTTATAAAATTTCATTAATCGATAGATAGTGGGTCGGTTTCGGTTTTGTATATGTAACCGAACCGATAAGGAACTATTATTTAATTATTTTATATATTTGTTATTTAATCATTTAAATACTTGTTCATTTATGGTACATCATGCAAGTTATATTTTTGTAAAAACTTGAACTTTTCTTCCTTATTATGTTGTCTCATTCGTGTACTTGACTAATAGAGTTATTGTAAAGGTTGAACACTTAATTGTTTCTTTCATGTTGGGTTATTAAATATATTAAAAATGAATTCACAAGTTGTGAATTGGTCGAGGCCAAGAGTTGTGTACCATCATGCCCAATTTGTGTATTAAATATAACTCTAGCCTACAATTTTGTAAATTTGTCATAAAAATAATAGGCTTAGCAAGTTATAGAAAATAATCAATTATTAGGCCCAAATTTTTTGCCACTATAAAGCAATAAAAAATATATGTCAAGCTCATATTCTGAAATAATGAAGCACATTAAGTTTGGCCCAACTTAGTATAACGGTTAACCAATAAAACCGATAACGAAAATTGATCCGTTATCACAAACCGCTAACCGCCCTATTAAAAACCGATACCCATTGGTTTGAAAAAACACATAACGGATATTATCGGTTATGGTTCGGTTTGAGGTCAAAACCGACCCAAACCGACCCATGCTCAGTCCTAGCATCGCCCCTGGCAGGGTCCGAGGGGCAGCGCTCCATAGCAAAAATTATTTATATATAGAATAACCGCCGCCTAGCCGCCGCCCCCTCAACCGCCGGGATAACCGCCATAAACCGATGTTTGACCGCCTATATATAGGGGTGTTCGGCATTTGGTGGTAGTACGGAAACATACGAAAAACGCGTAATATACGAACGATATACGAGAGAAGAATACGATTACAAGTCGTTATTCTGACGAAATAGTCTCTGATAAACGAAAGATAAAACAAAGATATTCTATGTTTGGATTTGAATAAAGCCTATAATTCAAATCGAGTTTCTTGGATTATCCTATATCTAAATTCGTGATATACCCCAGGCAAAAGGGTCGAATTACAGATTACGGAAAGTGTATTGAACACGATCCACGAAATTATCCAAGTATTATATTATTATTCTAAATCTTGTTTGACCATGTATCAAACCCTTTCCTCCAACAGATTATACATATAGCAAATTAAAAAACATAGAGATACTAAATCATGTAACATACAACTAAATAACATGTAATACGGATTGATCATGTACCTCTACTATATATTTCATGTTCCCAATCATTAGCTACCATAACAAGAACTCTTAATGTAAAAAAAACTTGGAGGATGTGAGTCATTTCTTACATTGATAAGTTCGTGCCAAGTGTTCATGAACAAGATTATATAAAGATTATAAGAGTATATATTTACTCTTAAAAAAAAGTAGTCACTTCGTATAACCTATCTTTTTAGGTTACTCGGTTCATCAAACTTTATTTGGTTGTGGAATCGGTCGGTGAACCCCTCAAGCTGGTTGTTTAAAAATTGTTCATTAGAAGGAATTTTAGGCAAGGATACATAAGTTTTGTTTGTAGAGTGACTTACATAAACCTATTCTATAATTCCCAGGATGTAAATAACATAAATATATATTACAAAAAATAACATTCAGTAAAATATGTTACACTCTTAGAACTTCAACCCTAAATAAAAGTAAAATGAGGGAAGATGACAACACCAATGCATGCTGCATATCTCAATTTCATATTCAATATCAAACTTTCTTCTTGACAAACATGATGGAAAACACACACAATAAACCAACAAAGGAGACCACATTGATTTATCATAACCATAAAACCCAAAAGCAACTATATACCATTTGCCTTTCCCATAGGCCATGATAATCTTCGGTTGTTCAGATCACTACTGTTTCCATCCTCCTTTGAAATCATAAGACCCAAATCATCAAAGCTTGATTCTTTTCCCCAAGGAGGTGGAGTAACACAATCAGAGCTTCCCACGGGCATTTTCAATTGGGAGTCGGTGGGTCCCAACCGCAGTTTCTGAAGGGTCGCAAAAGATTCTCTCATGGCAGTCATTGCTTCAAAGAACCTTGTGCATGATGCCAATGCCACAGGGATTGGCCGAAGCATCTCCTGCATCATATAATACCAACAATTTCATGTTCAATTTTTTTTTTTTTTTTTGAACAGCAAATACACACACCCCACTAAACTACACCTATGCCCACAATGGGACTTGAACCCTCAACTTCAAGTAGGGATCCAAACCCCATTAATGATGATTAAATGAGTTTAAATCATGTTCTTCATCTGCAAGATGATGGCTATGATGAAGAAGGGTGAAAACTGTGAAATAGCAATTTTCCCCGGGGTTAAGGGCTCCATTTCAAGCACTGAAACTCTGTAAAAAACTATTTAGGGATGATTGTTGTAATTTAGGGACACAATCGGTTACTTTTGATATACCACAATGATGAAAATAGTAATTTAGTCGAGCAATATTGAGAAAAGATTAAAGAAAAATTAAAAGAATGAAAATACAATCAGCAGTTATAGACATACCCCCCATACTGATGGTGGCTCCTTAAAGTTTTGTGTCCACTGAAAATCTGCAACAGATGATGTTAGAAGACCATAATCACTGGCAGCCTTCATTAAAAGCTCTGAGAATTGTTTCTGGAAAACCCAGGTGAAAAAGATTAGCAGCGCATTAAACATTAAATTTAGCAAATATAAACAAAGACAAGACAAGCATGGAAATAAAAACACACTTCCATTCGATATAAAATTTAAAGATGATTAGTTGAACATGGGATTATATGTGTTAACCTTTCTTTCTTTATGTTTTTTTAACAAAATGAAACATCTATAACAGAACACTTTCACTAAATCACCTGATATTCTGCTTCCACGGGAATACAGTCTAATGAATATGGCTGTTGAAGACGGGCGATAATTCGGTCCTGCAACTCAAATAAACATCAAATGAGAAAGCTCCATACATAAATATTATAAAACATTGAGGCAATTGGTTTAACAGTGATTTGATTTCTAAACAATGGAGTCATATGATGAACCATAAAAAGTTGCATATCAGATTTAATACAAAAATGTCCAAGAAAATTCTTAGGAGATTTATTTAGTTTGACGAAAAAAATCCCTGCAGAAACAGCGACTGAACTTAAATAGCTTGTACACTCAACACAATGCCAGATAATATGTTCAGAGAAAACACCAACTGCATTACCTTATTCTGGATAACATCTTTTAATATAGTAGTGATCCTGGCTAAAGTTTCTATCTTCTTTTCCATTTCACTCACATGTGTCAAGTGCGCTACATTCTTATCTTCCTGAAAAATTGAAAAAGAATCAGCAATAACAAATAATATGATTGACTGATATTAGTCCCAAGTGTCAACACATAGAACAGTCTCCGCACAACCATCACAACCATTAAACACATCTGTCAATGACTTTAAATATAACTCTTTGATCAACAAACGTTACTTCTTTGCAGATATTGGATTTAGTATTCACTCTCAAAGGTGTTAGGACATCACACACACAAGAACACGGGAACAGGAATGAAAAATCATACAGAAGAATAAAGAAGACAGGGTTTACGTGATTAGGTTAAACAGGTGATAGAATGCTGCAACATTCCAAAGCAGCAGATCAGATTCCATCCTTAAGAAAAGATGCACCAGCCAATGTCCACCAAATTCTTTGTATTCTTACTCAAAAACTTGGAATGCAAGTCCGTTTATTTCCCTTCTCCAATGTAAAGCTCTATTCTATGGATTTCTCGAATAAATCCAAGGTCTAACCTTCTAAAGAAACAGACCAGCCTAACCTTTCCCATGCCAGAGATTGTTGAAGTAGTCGTATCATGTATTGTACAAGGTTTCTATTCTATTCTTGGCTGTGAAGTTTTAAATTTCCATCAGAAAGGTTCAATATTCATTTTCGTCTGACATACAGCTGATATAGTGACATCTGATGTAAATATACTTAAGAAATCTAATACCAAAGGTATTTAGGAAATGAGGAAATTGGCAACACGTTCCTTAACATGTGAGTTCAACTATTGTGTTTAACAAGAGACAGAGATCCTGTCTACCACTACAGTGTAAAAAGGTTACAAAAACTAAACATATAAATATTACAGACCCAAATCTCATCAATCACTCTAGAAGAGTTTGTCCCATATTTTCTGGTCCTATGTTTGGATCATCTTCCACCATTGAGTTGCTTTGTGACTTAAACCATCATGAAATATAATATTCCCTTTCAGTAAAAGAAGAGATGAGTGGAGTCCTGCTCTAAGAGGCACATTAGATCTGTTCTCCTAAAAGACTTTCCAGTAGACTGATGAAGAAAGTTAAAAGTTTTGTTTTTTTCCTTCCTTTATTCTCCTTCTTTTCCCAAAATAGAACTCTACAATCAATCAGATGCAACTATAAAGACCAGAGATTTAAAAATTCACCTTGCGACCTTGGAGTTCAACTTGCAAATCTGCAATTTTTCTTTGTACGGAGGTAAGTTCCCTCAAGACTCGTATCAAATCATCACCCTTTTCACCACCAGCTGATGAATTCTGCAAGTCTTCCTAAACAATACAACAGAAAGGGAAAAAAAAAAGAATCAGTGACCAAGAAAGCAATCTAAATATTAACAACACAAGGAACCATTATAACAAAATCAAGGGGAATGCTACGTCTCCTAATAATTAGCCTAATGCCATGTGACATAAATCTAAGATAGTATGAGAAAGTGGGCCCTTTATGATGGGCTTATGTCAAGTGGCATTTGGAAGATACTTAGGCTAATTACTAGGAGGATATATCATTTCCACAAAATAAAGTGAAAAGCTAACAATCATATACATAACTTCTATCAAATGTTAAACCACCTAAGTTCTATGATCCTACAGATGACATGAACTTTAGTTTCTGCCTGTCGTATGTCTCATCAATAAAGTATCACCCTATAGTTTCCTAAGATCTTCAAAAACTAACAGATTATGCTTACCAAGATTAATATCATCTATAAAAATATAGGATAAAGTGTTCCCTTTCACTCGGGCTTTAGCAAGTGGAAGCAACATACAATATGAGAACACGAAGCTCCATGGTAGAACTCTTTTCCATATAATAGACGACTCATAATCAAATGAGCACATGTCACCTGACTGAAACTACAAGTTCAGAACGCAAGGCATCCTTATTCTTCAATATTTGTAGTTGTCACTTTGGAACTTCTGCCTGTGCTACTGATTGAAGACTTATTTATGTTTCTACTTTCCGCCTCTCTAGAACTTCAAAGGGAAGCACGTAATAGATCTCATAAAAAAATCAGTGGAGTTGCTTTTAGCAAAGACAAAATGCACGTGAAATCGGAGCTTGGGAGGTTGATATTTACTATTTGTGATTAAAGAACACGACCGAGACTGATGCAAAACTTAGGAGCAACAACATGGCAATTGCTCCATCAATCATTCATTTCATTCAAATATATAAACCCAAACCTTTGACAATGTATCTGCATGCTTGAAGCCCAAACACACCTATATACTTGGTTTTGTGGAAAAGAAACTAAGAAAGTAAATTTCCTCATGCTACCTCAGATCCATATGTTCATTCTTTTAACGAGTGACTATTTTTTACCATCCTACAGTATCATATACAAAGATCACAATATGCAACAGCATATTACACTGGTCCTTTCGACTCTTCGTATATCTATCACTGGAAACATTTCACAAATAGATGTGTCAAGACTCAAAACCAACTGTCAAAACCATCAAACTGGTAAAACTTTCATCTTAATGAATTTGCAACTTAACCATCACAATCAAGATCGCTGCCAGTGCCACTCGACTATATACTTAACTTCAAAGTCAAAACTGTAAGTGTATGTCTAGAAAGCAACAAACTAACTACAACAATCACCAATTCACCTAGTTTGAGCATTGCAGATACCTACTACCTAGATCATAAAATCCACAAATAAAACATGAAATTACAGCAGATGAATATAAGATCACAGAGATTAAATTAAATTGATAGGGAGGAGGAACAAGAAACTAACAGTAATCAAAATTGCCGCCATAGCCATTTGACTATGTACTGAACTTCAAAGCCCAAAATCTAAGAGTAGGCGTAGAAAGCAACCAACTAACTAACAAATGTCATCAATTCACCTAGTTTGAGTAGTGCAGATACTAAACCCTAAATCCACAAACTAAACATGGAAATGCAGAAATGAGTATAAGATCACAGAGTTAAAAACCTGTGAGGGAGGGGGAGCAACCGAAAACCCAAGGTCAGCGGCGATTGAGAGGGCATCTGTCATACCACCAAGTCGTCTAATAGGTTTTCTACCCACCCAGCTACTGTCGCTTCCCTGAATCGACGCCATTTATAACTATGAAGCTTGATATTGTGTAGATTTTCGGGATCGAGAACTTGATTAACACTTTATTTGGTGATCTTCGTGGCCGGCTCTCTGAATTTTGAAATTGGAAAACGACTTGCCGTGGTCGTTGAGGATCGAAAATCAAAGTTTAACCGCACCATTGAATATCAATATTAGCGCTCCATTCCCTGGACTATCAGTCACCTACATTTTTAGTCCTCCTAATCTCCTATGTTTTAACTAACATTGACTTGGAGTCTTGTTCATTTTCTCTTTATTTATGTTTTTTTAAGTCAATCAAGTCTTTCTATTCATAAGTACATGCGTAAAGCATTACCCGAAGGTTCTGGGTTCCCTTCGGGTTCCTCGGGTTCCTTCGGGAACACCCCTATTCAAAAAACCAAGTTTTTAAATATAATTACGTCATGTTTCAAAAAAATAGGCCACAGCTAAAAATTCTGGGCGTAACACCCAAACCGATCAAAACCGAGTTTTTTTTTCTTCGATGCTGTAACGTCTAGTTTTAAAAAAAAAAATTACACTTCCAACGGATATATATCCGTTGTGTATATATATATATATATATATTAATTCTCCTATAAATACCAAACACTTTTACCTCATTCTTTCATCTTAAAAAATTTCAAACTTTCATCTTTTACTTCTCCTATAGATACCAAACTCCTATTTTTTTTTTATTATTTCATCCAGCTCTTCTAACACTTTCATCAAACACTTTTACTTCTCCTATAAATACATAACCACCCCTCAACACTTTTTATCCAAAATTTTCCTCTAAAATATGGCATCACCACCACATGCTTCATCGAGCGGTTCGTCGGATTCCATATCAACCGATGAGCAGCTCCGGAAAGAAGAAGAAATTTTTGGAGTTGCTTCGAGAGGCCCAAAACTTGCTTTTTGATAGCACTGCGGAGTCGTCGAGCAGAATTAGAAGCAGAAAGGTATAAAGAGGTCGGGTAGCTGCAAACGAGCGGTTGTTAAATGACTATTTTGGCGATAACCCTGTCTATTCAGCGGAGATGTTTAGACGGTGGTTCCGCATGAGCAGACGACTATTCGAACAAATCGTTAACGATCTAGAAGCAGAGTACGAGTATTTTAGAGATGGATGGGACGCGCGAGGGAAAAAAGGTTTTTCTCCGATACAAAAGTGTACTTCCGCTATTTGGCAATTGGCATACGGGGTAGCTGCCGATTCCCTTGACGAGTACTTGTGGATGGGAGATAAAACATCACGGGATTGCCTACACAATTTCTGCAGTGGTATTATTGAGCTTTGTGGTAGAGTTTATTTACGGAAACCTACTTACACCGATGTTCAGGAGTTATACAACGCGCATGAAGAATACCACGGATTTCCCGGCATGCTCGGCAGCGTAGACTGTAGTCATTGGGCATAGGCAAATTGTCCGATTGCATGGCGGGGTCAGTTCATGAGAGGTGATCACAAGCACCCAACAATAATGCTAGAAGCTGTGGCATCCCACGACCTATGGATATGGCACGCGTACTTTGGCGTTGCGGGTTCCAACAACGATATCAATGTTGTCAACCAGTCATCCATCTTAAACGATATCTACAACGGAAAAGCCCCTGAGTGTCCATTTGAGGTGAACGGAATGGGCTACATTTATAAAATCATTTGCGTGCCCACAAGACGATAAGCAGAGAAAGTTCAAGTTGGCCCAAGAATCGGCACGGAAAGATGTTGAGCGTGCTTTTGGCGCGCTCAAACAGCGTTGGCATGTACTTCATAATCCGACACACGGATGGTATCCAAGAAGACTAGGAAACATTACATGCTTGTATCATTTTACACAATATGATATTTGAATACGAAGACAATGCTATTTGTAGTTTATACCCAAACGACATTCTATCGTCGGATATCGAAACACAAATAAGTGAACAAGCACGGGCGACTAACGTACGAGAACTCAAAAACCGAGAGACGCATAATAATCTTCGGTCGGATCTGGTCAAGCATATTTCACGTATCCAAGTTTTAGATAACGAAGACGAGTAGATTTTTTTAATTTATTAATCTAGATTTAGAGTATTGTAATTTTTATTTTATAATAATAATATTTTTATTAAAATCTTATGAACTTTTTATTTATATTTTTATTTTTTATAGAATTGTTTAAATATTTTATTTTGTTTAATATATAAATGTGTATTAAATAAATTAAAAAAAGTGGGAAAAAGTTTCGGTTGATTTGAGAAGGGTACTACTTGAGTTTTGAGTTGATTTGGGTTGGGAAGGAAAAAGTAAAAAAAACTGATGTGGCAGTGATGTGGCATTTGAGTTGATTTGGGTTGAGGGATTGTACTACTCATGGCCTAATAGCCTTAAAACATGTATCGACAATAAGTAAATAACTTTGAAAAATATTTGTCTCTAAAAAGATTTGAAAACATAATCTTGGCTTTACAATTTACGGGTAGAGCTTTGGGTTCATCTAGTTCATCAAGCACACCGGTACACCCAAAAGATAATCAATATTATTATAACACATTATCTTTGTTTTATTTAGACAAACACCACATTAAAATACGTACAAATGAAGACCAATTTTTACTTTATTTAAATAAATTAATCTTTATTTTTATTTCAATATTTGTGTTTACATTTTGTCAAATATACAAAAATTAATGTTCATTAACTTTGTTGATTTAGTGTTTGTTTTTTATAATAGTAATATATATTATTAATTAGCCATTCAAAAAGTATAATATGTAATAGTGTTAAGACATGTATAGGCAATAAATAACTAAATAAATAACTCCGTAAAAATATTTGCCTCTAAAAAGATTTGAACCAATAATCTTGGCTTTACAATTGACAAGTCATGGGTTGCTACCAAATAAGGTCATTCGTATGGCTCAGCTCAAAGGAAAGAGGTAGAGCTTTGGTTTCATCGGGTTCATTAGGCACACCGGTAACCACCCCAATTACCCGATCGGCTTGAGATTTCTACTTAGGGACCCTAAACGTTGTACCCCCCCACCCCACCCCACCCCACCCTTACCTCTTCTCTTTTTCTCCTTCTTAATATATATTATTAAAATATAATAAAAAGTGATTTAAGATTGGGTTTGGTTATACTAACTTTTAGGCTTGAAAGGGGAAGGGAAAGAAAAGGTGATGTGGCACCGATGTGAAAACTAGGTTGGAGAACTTAAATCAAATGTTATAAAGATGGTCTAATGGATAGTTGATTTAAAAATTTCTTGCAAGTTATTAATATTTTATAAATGAGAAAAACACAGAGACACTAGTTTCACTTAATGGTGGATATAAATGAAGTTAAAGAGATAATTACAAAAATGGTCCATGTGGTTGTCACTAATTTCACTTTTAGTCCTTTAATTTCAAAAAATATGAAAATAGTCACTGTAGTTGTCATTTTGTTTCGGTTCTAGTCCTTTAAGCTAAATGTCATTATCTTCTGCCGTTAGAAGCCCTCATGTGCCTTACACATGAAGATATTTTGGTCAATTTAGTCGGTGTCCTTGTTAGAAAACATCTTTTCTATTTAAGTATCTTCAATTTTAATCATTATTAACAAAATCATATAATCTTAATTATATATATTAAGTTTTGATAATTAAATCATTCTGACTTTTGTAATATCAAACTAGTTAAACTATTATGATTCTTCGATTTTAGCAATTTACAACATAAATGAAAGATTGAACAAAATCGAATTCCATGATGCAGATATGTAAACAAAACCAACAGATATGTAGATCAAGATGAAACAACGAAAAAATATGAACATACCAATGTATAACTAATATGAAGAACAAAAACCCCATTTTTACAAAAAAATCAGAATCAAATCCATTACAAATTTTTAAAACTCAAAATCACCAATCTATACATTAACCATTGAAGAAATCAAGATTCTGAAAAGCCTAACTATCAAACAAGAAGAACAAAAACCCCAATTTCACCCACAAAATTAGAAAGAGATGTGTTCTAGATTCTTGTAGATCGAGAATGGAGGTGAGGTGGTACCGGCGGTGCTATGGTGATTTCGGTACTTGTGATGGTAAGTCCAAATCTTGCAATCGATGGTGGTTCAGATCTATTGAGATGGTGTTCAAAACCAATTGTGACTCATGGTGGTTTCTTGTGGTGATGGTGGTGGTTTAGATCTACAGAGCGACGGTGGTGGTTCCGATCTGGAGAGCGACGGTGGTGGTTCCGATCTGGAGAGTGACGGTGGCTGTGGTTTTACACATCTGCCACCGGTGGTGGTTTCTAGTGGTTAGATGGCGGTGACAACAAGACGTCAATGATGGTGGTTTCTGGCGGTAAAGTTGTTATGTGGTTGTGGTTAGACGACGACAGTGGTGTTTAGTGGTTAGACAGCGGCGGTGGTGGTTTTTGGTGGTTAGAGAGAGTTTGTCACAAGTGAGAATGGTTAGAGAGAAAGAGAGAGAATAAGTATATGTGTTAAGAAGGGGAGAGTGAAATGTTCAAAATATACTATGTTTGGTAACAAGGTTAAGAGGAAATGTCTAAAATACCCTCATAGAAGATAACGACAGTTAGCCTAAGAGACTAGACCCGAAACAAAATGACAACCACAATGACTATTTTTATTATAATTTTTTAAGTTAAAGGACTAAAAGTGAAAATTAGTGACAACCACAGAGACCATTTTTGTAATTAACTAGAAATTAAATTAATAAATATTTGATATGAATATTTAGTAGAGCAGATACAGATGATGATTTATATCCATAGATAAATCCATTAACCCAAAATTAAACTTGTTGTAATGTATAATTGTATCAAATCACCACTTGTAAGGATCCAACTTAAAACCTTACTAAGAACACGTTAAATATGCGGATGACAATAGAACGATAAACAAACACCAAATATAACATGATTCGGTCGTTAGAATCACGACTTACGTCCATGTGCAGGAACTAGAGAATTCTTTATTATTTAAAGTGTTTACACAAAAGTAACCCAAAGATGCATAAATATGAACCACAAAGGTTAAATAACAAGAAACCTAGCTACGATATACATAGACAACTAGAAAAACCTTAATTCAATTAAATGGGCTGCCAAACAAAGCTTGCGTAACAATCTAACTTGGACTAAACTTGAAGGCTCCATGTCGTACACCACTCGACAGCCATCACTTCAAAACCCTGAAGTCATACGTCACACGCCGAGCTCCCCCTTAAATAATCTAGTCCATAAAACCATCATACAACTAATTCAAGTCATTCCTAACAAATTTTTTTTAGGGAAAAATTTCTTCTGAAATCCAATAGATATCTATTTACTTGTTATGGATATATATATAGACGGATGAAATTATTTTTAATTGATATGACAATGAAATTAGATGAATATGAATATAGATATGT
>JAUEJL010055144.1:0-19814 GCA_032274825.1 Drosophyllum lusitanicum | reverse complement strand
ACTAACTTACAAATTTGGTTAATTGTATGCAAGTTATCTATGACAATAGGTAACTTACCGGTAACCTAGTAAAAAATAAAAGAACATTGATACCTAAAAATACAAAACACTTTCAAATTTTGTTCATTGTATACAATTGATAACCGATAACTTATACCGATTGTATACAATAAACAAAATTTGTAAGTTATATGTATTTTTAAGTATATATTAAAGTTAATTATATACAATAATAATATTCACAAAATTTATTATATTTTTACGTATTTTACCCTTTTAGGATTTGTTTAGAAAACAAGAAAAAGCTTGAATGGTCCCAAGTCATTCCGTAAACTACATTTTCTACTTTCACACGTAAACTCATTACCAATTCCATCGCTCCTTTCCTTGCCTGGCCTTCCCTTCGTTTCCTCTTTCGTAACACAAACCAAGATCTCCATTTATGCCTCTGCAATCATCCACCATTGGTAATCTCTCTCTCTCTCTCTCTCTCTCTCACACACACACACACACACACAGGCACTCATCTCCATGTGCACTTTGAGTATCCATGGGAGTTATCCTAAATTTCACACAAAACTTGTCAACTCCTTTTGATGATACTCACTCGCTTTATAAAAGGTTTACGCTACTGATTATAAACAATTATTAGTCTTCAATTTTGAGCATAGTTGTTCAATCGGAGTCTCAATTCCCATTGCAATTATAGACCTGTAGTTTCAGCTGAACCATCTTCCCAGTTTGTTCAATTGAACTGATCAAAATTCGTATTCTCTATAAATTTGTGATGATCAATCTGTTCGGCCACTCTCATCCTTTTTTATAGTTTTATTTGTTATCGAGGTACCGATTACTGTTACCCTATTAACATAATTGCGCAATTTCTTAATATTGATTATTGTTCTGTTTCATGTACTGATAAACCCTTATTTTTATGAAAGTAAATAGGGTTTTTAATCATACGTTTGATAATATCCGATCATGGAAGGTGAGGAACTGAATTCGTGTTTCAAGGATTTGATGGTGTGTGGAGGTGATGGAGGTGTTGTTATTTATGAGTGGAAGGATATTCCTATGGAGCTTTTGTTGAGGATTATATCACTGTTAGATGATCGTACGGTTGTAATTGCTTCTGCTGTTTGCAGTGGGTGGAGAGATGCAATTTGCAGGGGAATTACCCATTTTTCACTCTCTTGGTATCCATTCTCTCTTACACTATGTCTAGTTTCCAAGACTTTGTTTGTAATGTTTGGATTCTGTTTTTGAAATGATTATCTGATTATTCGGACTTGAGATCGAAATACTTGAATTAGAATGTTTAGATAAACAATTCAGCCTCCAGTTTCATACCATCTGCAAGAGTCGAGAGCCTCTCAATGATGTTTGACCCAACTTGAGAGGATCTTGGTCTTAGTTGCAAATGATTAAACAGAGTAAAATCACTTTTTTACAAGATATTTGAGAGATGCTCATTATGTTAAGTATTTTTCTGCTTATAATCCATGAGTTACAAGCCAAAAATAAGCAATCCTAGACACCCCCTTGCGGGTGTTAGATAATCATAATTTGCCAAACCCTTAAACATGCACTTATCTTATTATTACAACTTTAAACAACTGAAGAATAATGAAACATTACAACCTATTTTAGTTATAAATGATGATTAAGCTGATGTCATATGTCATATAACATATCACTTTCTAACCGTATATCCGAACTCCCCATAATCAACTAAATCCACGAGTCTTGAAAGAACACGTTTTTTCATCCATTCTTACAATCTCTGCTTTTTCCTGATTCAATATTCAAATTTTTATAGGTGCAAAAGCAACATGAATAGCCTGGTACTTTCTCTCATCCCAAAGTTTACAAATTTGAGGGTTTTGGTCCTTCGTCAGGATAAACCACAAGTTGTTGATAATGCAGTGGAAATCGTTGCAAATAACTGCCATGATTTGGAGGATCTTGATCTGAGCAAGAGCTTTAGGCTTAGTGATCGATCTCTCTATGCATTAGCTCGTGGTTGTCCAAAACTTACTAAACTCAATATTAGTGGTTGCTCTGCTTTTAGTGATACTGCTCTTGCACATCTCACTGGTTTTTGCAATAAATTGAGAACGTTGAATCTTTGTGGATGTGTAAAAGCTGCGTCTGACAAGGCTTTAAAGGTATGTAATAAGTGAAATTGTGTTTTTTAGAGTGGAGGTGGAAAATGGCCGGGTTGTTCATCGGTCAAAACATGCATGTTTTTGGTATGAGTTGATATGGAACTCGACAGATCATGTCAGGTTGGGTGGAAACACTCTCTGTCTAATGTTATGTATCTTTTATAAATAATTAGTGTTTGGGATACGATTGCATAAATTATTTATTCAATAATAATCTACTTTTCGAATAAAGTTTTGTAGGTTTTATCCATTGCAAATAATTGTGTCCAAAACTGGTAACTTTTCGGTGTAGGTAAAAATGTGTATAACTTTTGGTATGTGTTGAAATGAGCTGGGTCAGCAACACTGTATTTTAATTTTTAGAAAAATAATAAGGTAGGGAATAAGCTTTATTACATTTATTAGGTTTTGACCCATTTGGCCTGTTTTGTTTGGAGCTATCTTTCTTTGTTCTGTTTTACCTGATTGACCCATTTGAGATAAACCATAACCCAAATCGATAGGCAATTGGGTATGTTTTTTTTAATTATTATTATTATTTTTAATGTTCATATGTGCATTCGACTGCAGGCAATTGGGTATAACTGCAGTCAACTACAATCGTTAAATCTTGGATGGTGTGAGAATGTGGGTGATGCTGGAGTTATCAGTTTAGCATACGGCTGCCCTAATCTACATGCTCTTGATTTGTGTGGCTGTGTGCTTATAACAGGTAATATTTGCATGCATCAGATAATCTAGAATCAATTTTCTTACCTAAATCCTTACCTAATTATCTCAATTTGATTATTTTAACCCTATATGATCCTCATAATCGTAAGCATGGTGAATTGATCATACGAACTCCTCAAAAGTGATTATTGTGATTTGCAATCTCAATTTAAACATACATCCAAACAACCCCACATAGGAGTGGGTGTTTGGATGTGCTTTTTCAAAGTGACTACTGATGTTAAATTACTAGAATCAAAAACAAAAACAAAAATAAAAAAAAAAAAACCAAAAAAACCAAAAAAACTTGTACAAGATAGTGTTTGTATTTCTGTTGTTTGATGTGATCATAAGAATATAACAAGAAAGGAATCTTTTGTGGAGAGACATGTTGTGAACAAATCTTGTTTTACTCGTTATTTGACCTGAAAATGATCAGTCAACTGATATTGCAGATGCGAGTGTAATTGCTCTCGCAAACAACTGTTTACATCTACGAACTCTCGGTTTATACTACTGTCAAAACATAACAGACATAGCAATGTATGCATTAGCTCAAAGCCGATTGAAAAGCACACACCAAGTGTGTGAGCCCGTGAAGGAAGAAGGGCTAAGGAACCTTAATATTAGCCAATGCACTGCCCTAACCCCGCCAGCTGTCCAAGCGCTATGTGATTCTTGCCCTGCCCTTCATACATGCCCTGAAAGGCATTCTCTTATTATAAGTGGCTGCTTGAATTTAACTTCTGTGCATTGTGCTTGTTCTGTTTATAATGCACTTTCTTATCAAGCTCATTGACCATTTACATGCTTTTTCTTTATGCTGTTTGGTAAATAATTCGTTCTGCTGGGAGGATTAAAGGCTGTTTCTTATGTCGGGATGCTTAAACTGTTTATGAGTCGGACTTTTGATTTGTTGTGAATATTATGTTTTGGTTTAGGCCGATTTGTTAACGGTTAAACCTCTTGTTAACCTGAACGGGTTGACGCGGTTAATTACATGGGTGGTTTGAATGTGATTAAGTTTTATTAACGGCTTTGCAAAAGATTAAAAATAAAAAAGAAGTTAAAAGATCAACACAAGTGTCAAAATCAATGGAAGATATGAAAAAAGTGAATTAGTAGATTCTGCATGTCATGATGTGAAGAGTAGAATGATGAAGTAGCAACAAATAATATGAGGATATATCATTTTTCATTCTGAAATTATCAAATGCGGGAAAAGTTAAAATTTTGTTCGTATTTAGCGTTGTAAAATAATGATAAGATGCCCTATCGTTCGTTCATTCTTTAAGTAAGTTGATGAACATTTTATTATATAACAACATTAGACGCGACAAAAACGCTATGTTAAGTGAAATTATTTTAATTTCAGATATTTTGGTAAAAACTTTTATGTATGTGGATTTCTATGCCAACATTAAGATTGAGTTTTTACTATTTAAAGGGGTTTTTCCCTCTTCAGTTTCTTCCGGGGGTGCGATATAGGTAGTCTATCAGGTGTAACCCATGGTCATTTTGGGAAACAACTCCATAGCATTGATTAAAGCCCCTGAGATTCAAATCTTTACCTTCCTTATGAGGGACAAGAGGATTAACCAGTAGACTACTGGGGTGATGGCTTAGTTAACGACTAGCCACCAAAAGTTTGCCATGCTATCATCAAGTAAATTAAGCCACAATAGATAACTTAGGCTAAATGACCTTCGTTATCACTACTTCACAGACATCTATAACGTCAATTTTCGACTTATTTCATCGAAATTAACGACTACTCTTTATTGACAATATACTCAACTTATGAACCCCTCAAACATGGGTATTCTCTACCAGTCGCAAGCTCCCTCATGAGGGGAAAACCCACCTCTCTTAGCGGTTCATAAATGCTTTCATCTTAAGCACGTGGACGCTAATATTTATGTCCTCCTGCATCCGACAATCGTAGTAACCCAACTAACTTAGCTCACAACCATACAACCAATGAGTAGATTCGCAATTAAATCAATAAGGTAGTAAGGTACTATATCAACAACTACACTACACAAGCAACTTTGTTACTTTAACAAGTAGTTTCTCGACCTACAAACATGTAATCAGCAACAACCATTTTCCAAAACATGTCAATTACCGACGCGGTGGGTGAGCATTCGTGGTCCACCATAATCGTTTTTTTTCCGGCTTCGCCACACAAGCTTTGCCAGAAGAATAAGGTCCCGTCAAACCTATGACAAGTTAATTTGCAAGACAATAAGTCACAATCAACTAAGAGGGTGTTTAGGTTAACTTATTTAGGTGACTTATAAGCTTATTAAGAAGCTGGTTAGGAAATGAATGTTTGTTTTAGCTGATAAAGCTTAAGCTTATTAAGAACTTAATATGCCATTTAAATAAGCTATTACAAAAGAGCTTATTAACAAATTTTGAGCTTAGGGGGTGTTTGTGTTAGCTTATTACCCTTCTAATGCTCTTTTTTTCCTTATTATTTAGTAATTTAAACACTTTAATATGTAATGTTAGAAGTAATTTATCTAATTGTGTTATCATTTAAAACTATAGTCTTAAATGATAACACAATTAGATAAATTACTTCTAACATTCTCCCCCTTAATTATCTAATTGTCTTCATAGCTTCCTTTGAACCTTCATGTGATGATTATAAAATCATCATCCATCATCCTGCTATCTTCATCAGCTTCGGTGAAACAACTTATACTTCAAGGCTTTGAAATCAACATTGAAGGAAAAGAATTTGCGATGAAACACATGGGAACACACCGTCAACTTCCAACATATGATCAACTAGATGAAAATGATCAAAACAAAAGGGAGGAAAGCTTTCTTGATATCAACGGTCAAAAGGTACCTATCATCGTCAAAACGTTTGATGATTTCATGAACTTCATGGGCATGGTTAACAAAGATAAGATATGTTATTCAAATAAAAGATTATGTGAAAAGAAATTCGAAGAAGCCATTGAATGGTTCTTCGAGATGAAAGACGGAGTGAAATAGTATTACCATCATATCTTGTTGGTCTTCACATATCCCTATTTGAAATCTACAAATTGGTCACCAATTCGGGTGGCTATGATACGATAACGATGGAAGGTGAATGGGATGAAATTGCATTAAGCTTTGGATACACGGAAGATTATGGGGAAAACTTCAAAGACTTGTATAATCGATACTTGCAACTACCACTAGCGTTCTGCAACTTTGGCCAAAAATGTTTTGGTCATAACTTGGGTGATTTTGAAGTTGGTAGAGTCCAACACGGTTTAGACAACATCCGCTCAAAGGGAAGCTTTGGTCAGAGGGACCAAGATGTTACTATCACTCAACTTGGAGCACAAGGTGCTGCCACCGCATTTGAAGACAAAAATGAAGACACCGAAATGGACGTCGATATCACCGAAGCTGATGAAGATAGCAGGATGATGGATGATGATTTTATAATCATCACATGAAGGTTCAAATGAAGCTATGAAGACAATTAGATAATTAGGGGGGAGAATGTTAGAAGTAATTTATCTAATTGTGTTATCATTTAAGACTATAGTTTTATTATATGTAATTGTTTAGTATAAACTCAAATATATGTATATATTGGCAGGAATAAGTGGCGGTGCCACCACCATCAACTGTCGGCGGCAGTTTTGCCTAGAACCTCCTCCAACCGCCACCATCCCTCCACTATATATACATATCTTAAGTCATGTTGTAGTTATTTTGAATCCGCACTTAAGTATGATGGACGATCAAATCTTGATACAAATGAATTTTATATGGAGTTGAAGCTGCTTGACACGTTCTTACCTAGAGAAACTATTCGACCTAACGATGTCTAAAAATACTTGTAAGAAGATGATTGTTTCCCAATGCAGTTGTTGCATATAGAACACTGTTGACTATTCTAGTAACTGTTGTATCTACAGAAAAAAGTTTCTCAAAACCTAAGTTGTTGAAATCTTACTTACGGTCCAAAATGTCACAAGTAAGGCTTACTGGATTGGCAATAATAACTATTAAGAACGATATCTTGAAGACTATTGTTTATGAAGAATTGATTCATAACTTTGTTTCTACTAATGCTAGGAGAACTTTACGATTCATGTAACTATATAGGATAAACGATTTTACTACATTTCTTTTGTTTTAGTTTTTTATATAATAAATATCGTAGTATTAGTGCATTTTTGCTTATATGTGTACGTGTGTATATAAGGGACCTATATTTTCACTTCGCACAAGACCTCTAAAATCCAAAAACGACCTGTAAGTGATAAGATATGTATAATTTTAGGTGATAGGTGTACTATTCTTGGTTGTATGTGTACTACTCTAAAAAGAGTTTTATAATAGAATCGAAACTGGAAACATTTTTAAATTATTGAAAGTAAAAAAAAAAATTGTTTTCTGAAAGGAGCGTTTCCTTAAAACAAATTTACGTTTTGTTCTTTAGTTATTCATTTTAACCCTCAAAAAAAAATCTCTCCTGGCGGCACGTGTGTGGAAGATGATATTTTCATAGCAAAAAGTAATTTTTTTATACATGATACAACACCTTAGAAGCTGATAAAATATTTATTTATCTTGAATGAATCAATTTTTACTAAAGATATATCATCTCCCGGTGTCTAGTACCCGATTCAACCAAACCTATCAAATTGCTACCACACCCCTCAAAAATCGCTACTACCATTTCAAAGTGGTAATTTCAACTCCTATAATAAACAATGATTTAGAAAAGGTAGTGATTATCTCAAATCGATAGTTAGGCTTTGTTTGTTTTTTTAAATAAAGTCTTATTTTAAAGAAACGTCTGCGAGTGCGCATGCGTTTCTGATAAGCTTGTTTGTTTTTTCATAGAAACGTCTGCGCGCCCGCAGACATTTCTAATAAGGTTGTTTGTTTTTTCGCAGACATAAGACCTTATTATGTCTTATTTTTGCTTATTTTGAGAAGCTAAAATCTATAGCTTTTTTTCGCAGACCTTCTCAATCTTAAGACCTTCTAAACCACATCTTCTCCTGAAGACATGAAATAAGACATAAGACATTTATGTCTTCGAAAACAAACAAACACCTTACTCTTTTTTAAACGGCTAAACATACACATAATAACCTATAAAAATATCGATTTACCACTAGGCTATAACCTCTTTGGTAAATCGATATTTACTTGCTAGACAAGCTCATTATCACATGAAAATGTAGGTCCTGCTTTTAGCAATTGGGTTTTTAATTAAGGGTTTAGTTTATTAAAATAAATACAAGTTATCATGTTTTGCTATTATATGTATTAGACTTAAAAAATTTCTATTGTGTGTATCAAACTTTTAATTTGCAGCTATTGTGTGTATTAAACTTTCTATTGTATGTGCTAAACTTGTAAGTTTTTTACTTTTTTATGTAACCAAAATAAATACAATAGCAACAAATTAAAAGTTTAATACACATAATAGAAACTTTTAAGGTTTGATACATACAGTAACAAAACATGCCAACTTAGATACATTTTAGTGAACTAAACCCTTTAATTAAAACAAAATAGTATCTTAAATTTTTAATCACAGGCTTAAAGACTTTCAATTTTTTTTTTAAAAACATTGACATTATCAAACTAACCAAAAACTAACCCAATGAATTTCAACATGTATCATACCATAATATAATGGACAACCTTTATAAAAATGTATGTAACTTTGCGTATATATTCTTATTGTACGTATCAAACTTTCAAACATTTTATACCATGTATCAAACTTATACTTTATTGCTATTGTGTGAAATATACTATATATTGTGTGTATTGCACTTATCCAAATTACATACAATAAAACAACTTAAAACTTTAATACACATATAAATTTTTTTAAAATTCGATACATAAAATAAAAATAAAAATAAATTTTAATAATTTTAATAAAGTTTATATTATAAAAATAATATGTACCAACTACTCAACCCCATTAGTTCATGCTAAAATATTCATGCACTAAGGTGAGTCATCAATCCAACAAAAAAATAGAAAAAAAAAACAAATTGAAAAGGAAAAAAAAATATGTGCAGCTAGAAGTATCAATCTTAGATGCTTTTATACTCATAAACATTTGAATGTGTAAATAATAAAATTACTAACTTACCCTTTATTTTAATTATTTGTAAGTATAAAAACATTTAAAATAGATAATGATAAAGGATAAAATCAATCAATCGGATTGAGAATACGCCCAAACCGAAGCCGATAACAACCTGCGGGATTTCCAACCCAGAACAAGCTTATTACTCGCAGATTCCTCAACCCTGTAACCATCATTAAACAGCCCCAACAGCAATTTTGCCTGACAATGATTCGCAAAACTTATATTAATCGGATGAAACCCTGATTCACCCATTAACCAATCACCCCACGAACCACATTCACTTTCATCTCGATAAACCCGAGCCAACGAACCCACAATTCTCGGACCCAGAAAGACCTTTTCGACCAACGCTCGAGCCCTCCCCTGCATCGGAAACCCTGCCTCAAGCGAGTCATAAAGAGCCGAATAATGGTGCAAAGTATCCATAAACCGACCCACGAACCCGCCTTCAACTCTCGGACCTTCTTCCTCAACAAGGGTTACTAATTTGGGGTTTAGGGTTTTGGATCCGGTGAGAAATGATAATACTGAAGTGGGTGATCGGTAACTTGAATGAGGGAGATGAAGCATACAGTTTATGATTATGGCTTCTCCTCGAACTAATTTTAAGGATGTTGGTTTGAATGTTTCGTCGGAATCGGCGAGTTTGCATTGGTGGAACGAAAAGGGTTGCCCGATTGATGCTGCGAAAGCGGTTAATCGGCGGCCGGTTTCTTGCACGGTGGAGATGGATTTCCGGCCATTTCCGTTTCCGGAACGGGATACGGCGGTGATACGGAGGTGGGGTGTCGGTGGTCCGTCTTTCCGGGAGATCAAAGCTTGCATTAGTGATGCCCATTGGATACCTAAATATTTATTAATTATTATATAAAAATAAAAATAGTTTAGTTTATTGTAATTTGTATAGTAAATTGTCGAGAAAGTTAATTTAAATATCAAAATTTGCCTATTAAGGTAGCGTCCAATTTTTTTGATCAAAAAAGTGTTTAATGCGTGAAATTTCAATTTGTAACAAAAAAGTGTTTAATGCGTGAAATTTATACTTTTTCTTGTTACAAATTAAAATTTATAATCTTTATTCGGCAAAAAAAAAATAGACATTACCTTTATTGATAATTTTCGATATTTAGATTAACTTTCTCGACAATTTTCCTTGATTTGTATCCTTATATGTTATTATATTAGTGAAAAGGATGTTTAAATGTTTTTATAATTAAAAATACTTAAATGAGTAAAAAAAGATAGGACTAACATATTATTTATTTTAATTATTTTTAAATACATAAACACATAAAATAGGTACTCTTAAAAGCATATATCAAATCCTTATTATATTATTATATTATATATATACCACATGAAAATATACCAATTTGTTAATTTAATGTTTAAATATATGATTTGATTCCTGAATTTTGTATTTTAAAATGGTTCTACTTTAATCCCTTTTTAATAAACTTCTTAATCTTGAAACTTGTTAAGGTCAGGTGTTTACTTACTTTTAATTTTTGTAAAATACTTTAAATTTAAACTTGTTTAATAAAGGGTTTAATTTTCTCTAAAATGTATTATTAAACTATACATCAAATGTTAATGTATGTATTCACCTTTCAAAAATGTTATTGCGTGTATCAAACTTTCAAAAAGTGTTATTGTGTGTATTAAATTTCCTATTATATATACTAAACTTACACTTTTTTTGATTTTTTATGTAATCAAAATATATACAATAACAACAAATTAAAAGTTTAATATACATAATAACATTTTTGGAAGCTGTATACACACATTAATATTTAGAATATAATTTAATACATTTTATAAAAGTAAACCCTTTAATAAAATACTATTTAATATTTAAATTTTATATTTAAATATGGTTTAACTTTTAACTTTTTTAGTAGATATCTTAATCCTTACAAGTTACAAGTTTGAGAACCATTTTTAAGTGTACAATCTAAGAATCAAATATTTTTTTATCGAAGCTTCGAAGGTTAATATTCAAATGACTAAAACACATAATTACAAGGGTTAAAATTTTTATTAAAAAGTTATATTTTTAACTTTAACCTTAATTTAAAGAATACCTTCCATAATATCGTAATCGATTATATGAACTCGCCGTTCATGAGTGACTGCTTCAATGATTGCTTGATTGGCTGTAAAATGACCAAATTTTACATACGGTGACATGTCTTGTAAGAGCTGGAAGGCCGCCAGAACGTCTGTCCGGTGGTGGTGGAGATGGTGGTTTTGTTTAAAATGTAAACCGCCGCCACCGGCGCCGCCGGTTTCAAGAAGATTAAGTAAGGCGTCGGTGAAATAGGCGGCTAGTCTTTCCATATTAGTGCCTTCATTAGGAGACACTAAATCCTTGAGCCGAACCAGTATCACGGCAGCCAGATGATGGCTTTTGTTATCGGAAGCCAAGGCCTCCGCGGCCGCCATCAAAAGGTGGACTAGTCGGAGACCTTTCCGATCATCTGTTGCTTCGATAAATGTACCCGGTGATGCAAGATTCCGGTCATCGGAAAAAGAAACTGTATTATCTGTTTCTTGGTCCATTTCGGATTCAAAAAGTTCATGCATGTTTTCTTGGGAGTGAACGGAAAACGCATCCCAGTCAACCACCGGCGACCAGTCAGCCCAGTTCCGGCAGTGATCGTCTTCCGGCGTGGTGGTGCTGTTGGTGGTGCTGGTGGTGGTAAAATCTGAGACATCAAAATCCGGCAGCTCGTCAATAACCATGGCCATTTTTAGCCAATGGATCTTGTTTTGTTAGCCAAGATTGCAAAGTAATTGTATCAAGATTGTTGTTAACAACTTAGCACGTATACTTTGGTTTTGTTTCCTTTTTATAGACTAAATAAATTACATAATTAATTAATAGAGTTTGAATATAATATTTAACCAGAGTTTGTAATTTAATATAATAAATTACATAATTAATTAATAGAGTTTGAATATAATATTTAACTACAGTTTGCAATTTAATATAATATTTGAAGAAATTAATAAATATAAAAAATAACAAATAAATACATACACATTAGATACAATTTGCCGTAAAATTTAAACATATGTGGTGGCAATATGAGATAATATAAAATTTAAATAAATTTAATAATATATAATGACAAGAAAATGATTTACAAAAAGAAGGTTTTTAGTGTTGAGAAGTAATTAAGTTCAAAATATAAGAATCCAAATGAATTGTGTACTCATTCGTTTAACTCTTCCAATGAAAACTAAATGTTAAGTGAATTCATTTCTCAATCCTTCTATTTGTCATCTTATACTTAAAAAAATTATTGGAAAAATCTTGAAGGGTAGAAAACTTCATACATGGATAAAAAAATGATTTGTGTGTTTATTGTTATGTTAAAAAATCCAACATAACAAGTCCCCGGATCTAACATAACAAGTCCCCTCGTTGGTGCGTGGCTCACGTCAACACCATCGCCGCCCCCATACCGGTTGAGTTTAGCGGGTTCTCACTCACGTCAAGTTCTTTTTTAATTTGACCATGTGTGTGTCATATATATATATATGTGTGTGTGTGTGTGTGTGAAAGATAGGATGGTTAAGGGAGATGGATGTGGGGTTAGAGTGATATAAGTGGGATAAAGGGGGATAGATGTGACACTGATGTAACAAGGGAAAGGAGGAGGTTGGATGCTCATGGTTTAACATGGACTTTCTCCATCCCCTACAACCATGCTACACGCATCTAACCTGCAGGACATGATGTAACTTCCACTACAAAATTAAGTGACTATTTTTGTGAGTCGCCATACCTCTCCTATCTGCTAGCGTTTCCGATTTTGAAGTTTGGGGATAATTTACTAGGTAAAATCTAACCTTCGATTCTGATTTCAAATGCAAAATAGCTTTGATTCTTCATCGTTTCATTTTAGTTATGGTTATCCCTCTAATTATTAACAAGAACACACGAATGGAGTACTATCATTGTTAATTGTTACCCCGCTGTTATTGAAAACAAGATTCAGGAGACTACCGATGGAAAGTAAGTTCAAGTCAACACTATTCTTTTGCTACATTGATTCATTACATAAACGACTTTTGCATTTTTCATTTTTTCATATTTAGCTGCCATTGAAGCTGATTATGAGCTATGCTCAGATTTCCAGATTTGCTTATTTGTTACTCATTTGATCAATTTGGTACAGGTATCATCTACAACTCTTCAATAGTTTGTGTTAATTAATCATCTATATCCATATGATTGTTTTTAGTTTTACACATCCAGAGCATGAATCATAATACAATGTTCTTCAAATCCTTGCCTAAGCCATTCATATGGCTTCCTAGAGGTTTATTATCTCATAGCCATTTCACTCACAGTTTAATTGGGATCAAGCATGATTAATCAGGCTAGGTGGGAACTATATTTAATTGATAACTAGATGAACAAAGCCAATCTACCTTGTAATTCTTCCCTGTCAGCAATTTGTACAGATGCTCGTTTAATTTGAGTATGCTAAAAGTGTGCTCGTGTTTCTACATTTAGGAAACGTTTGATTTGAAATAAATGGAGATGAAATTTGGTAGCTAGTACATTAGAAATTCTATCCTTGAATGCGATAAGATATGTAGTTGTTTTGTGTTTACCACTTCCTCTTTGTAGATATGCTAGTCAGCTAGTATATATTCATCTTTATATGTTTATACATGTATTACTAAGATAATGAAGGAGGTTGGTTTACCCGAAAACGAAGATTATTAAGGAGGTTTTCCACATAACCTCAATGAAACTTTTAACTCCATTGACTATGATTTCATAAAGAGTTATAAAAACGATTTGACCAACATAGCCATATAAGGGCTTTGTGGACTTAGTTTTATACTTTAATTTCAGTTGGAAGATCAAACAAATCTTCTAATCCCTGAAACACTGCATCATTGAGCTGTGTAGTTAATTTATCAAACTCTGCTATGAAACAACTATATTCTTCTACTGCACAGGTGGCTTCAATAGAAGTGGCATCAAGTCGAACCAGGTTTCTAATTTCTCTTGTTATTGAAGTCCATTGTAGGAAGCTTATGCATAATTAGTGTTAATCTTTTTTCTGATTTTTGGTTGATTTAGGCTGTGATTGAGCTGTGGAGTTACTTTATCAGACTCTGCTATGAAACAATTATATTCTTCTCCTGTTTCATCTCCAGTTGTTCCATCATGTAAGCATAGTGATCGTTTTCATTCTATTGTTAACTTTAACCAATTGTTCTTTTCTTTTTTGCCTAAAAGATATTCATACTAGCAATAGGACATATAAAGAGATTATTTATAGTTATAAGGTGTATTCTTTTTTGCAACCCAAGGTGAAATTTTTGTCTACGACTAATGACTCAAGGTTCTTCGGAAGCCATACCTATGATATCTTAATTATCCTTTGTTAGAAAAGTCCTACAATATGCTATTTTTTATACATTTGATTGTGATTGTAGATTACTAACCCATTGAACTTTCAAATTCTTATTCAACTAATCTTTTTGCAGCGTTTGCCTATGGTTAATAATACACTGGTGTTGACTATCACCCCAAGTATACACTGATGTCATATATAATGGGTTTGCGTCAAAGCGGGTTTAGTTATAATGGGTTCGGGTCAAAACGTGTAACTGAAAAATAGCATTGTATTTGAAAGCTTGGTCTTAATCCTGTAGTAAACGTTCTTAATTCTAATTATTAAAAGCTATTTGAAATTAGAAATTTTGTATTAACTTAAACTTTTTTCTTGCAGGCTACATGTGGAATTTCGAAGATACAATCACCTTAAATTGTAGCATCTTTACCATAATTGATCTAGAATGTCTAGAAATTATGTTCTAAATACTAACAAGATTTTATATTAGACATTTGTAGTTTTTGCTTAGTTAAATACAAATTTTTTAATGATGGTCACAAGGGATTTGGTTTACCTATGTATGATTTTAGAAAGTTGTTATATATATTTTAGTTAAAGCAAATTAAATTTTATTGTATTTGAAAAAGGAAGCAAATGAAAATTAAAAACTAATTCTTAAGAGATTTACTGACGGAAAAAAGCATAGGCAAATGTCTAAGCATGGCTGAACTGAGAACCCTTTGCTGACGAAATATTCCTAGACATTAAAGCTTCTGCATTTTTAGTGACGGAAATTTTATGTCATAATAGACATTTAGCTGTTGTTAGTCTCTTATTTGTTTACATTCCATCACTGAAGATGTCTTTCAAAGAAAGCATCTATAGTTCCTTTGCTTCTTCTTTGTAATATTCCTGAAGTTCTCCATCTGAAAAGAGGGTCCTCTCGTCTATCTGAAGGAAAGCTCCGCTTTGCTTAAGATGGACATCTCACTGAAGTATGTCTTCAGAAATGAAATGGTCCTTCAACTGAGTGCTCACGTCACTGCTGTCGCTTACAAGATTAGAACATGTGAAGTCAATATTCCTAAATTTGCTCAACTGGTAGTTTGGATTTCTGTTTTGTAACACCCGCAAACCCGGGCTAGTTATTAGCGGGTTAGTGGTACGTGTTTATATGTGTTTAATTTAGTAATTATGTGATTATATGGGTTAGTTAATATCCTTGATAATTAAGTTAATTAATTAAAAGAGTTAATTAATTAATTAAAGTTGTAAGTGTGCTGGAAAGTAATTTATATGTATGTATGAGAAGATGTATATATGTATGTATGTATGTAAGTATGCATGTGTAAATTGTTAGATCTTTATTTGTAGGCCTTGTGTACTTTTGTAAAGCTAAACTAGACTAGATAACTTGAATTGGGTTTGACCCACTTGATGTAATAGATTAGTCTAGTTTGGTAAGCCTTGGGCCATTTGTTTATGGCCCATAAGGCTTTTGTCTATATATACCTTGCAATCTATGATTGCAAGGTAATGCTTGTATGCTTGTAACATTTGATTCACTGAATACACTACAAGATTTTCTCTGTAGAAATCGTGGTTGATTGCTTGTTTCATACTTCAAGAAACACAACCACTCTTCAAGCATCATTGCAAGTGTTCATACTTGTCTTCTTCAAGATCTTCATCTTTTAACAAGTATAATTCATACAACTCATCTGTAATCACGAAACTAAGGACTTTCATTAGGGCTTCGTACAATCACCAATACACTCAGTTCAAACATCAAAAACAGGGCTTCGAATCATGCTTCACATTATTGAGAGACGTGGATTACAGGATCTAGAAAATTTGGGAAGGATTTCAAAATCAGGGAAGGATTCAAAAATTGGGAAGGATTCAGTTGATATCAAGGAAGGCACCAGGCAGAGCGATAATAGAAGGCTAGAAGCAGCGGAGGAACCAGACACGTGGCAATAGCACAGGTGGGGATAATGGGCGGGAAAATAAGAAATTGATGCTTCAGAAATATGCCAAGTGTCCTCCATTTACTCTTTTATTAGAGAAGAGAGACATATGTTAAGAAAATCAAATAAATAAGTAATATAAAAATAAAAAATATTTTTTTAGATTTTGGATATCCTAAATATCCAAAACTTAAAAAAATCACTATCCAAATCCAAATCCGAAAATTTGGATATTCAAAATTTTGGATCGGAGATTCGGAACGAATGCTCAGATTGAAATTATTTTGAACACCCCTAAATTGCCTGCTAAGCTAAAATAAGTGATTGCTTAGTTAAGCGAGTAACACTACTTAAGTGATCAAAATTGATAATAAGTACTCGGTTAGCTGAGGATACAGAATGATCAGTTGAGGTTTAGCTGACTCATTCAGTATGATCAAATGACTGTTAATCTACAAGATTTAATAAAAATTACAAGTTTTATCTTAACAATATGTTAAGATAATTTATAGACCATGGACGGACCTTATTAGTAGCCCGGGCAACCTCTCAAAATTCTTCGAGTAGTGTTAATTTTTTCTAAATTTTTTATTTTCTAATGGGAGTGCTACTTCTAACCAAAAATTTGTGCAACCTATGCTCTTTGTGAACAGAAAAATATATTTGTATTCTATACGCGAAGAATTTTTGTGCAACCCCTAATATTTTTTTCTGGGTCCGCCTCTGTTATAGACTATTAGAAACGATAGTTTTGATATAATCAAATCTTATATATTTCAATAAAATGGTTTGATTCTTGGGTTGAAATAGTTATTTTCCCAACAATATGTAAACACAAAAATAATTTTGAACCCCTTCATATATGGTCGAAAACCTTACACACCTTCAAAACCACCCTTGTTCAAATATATCACATTATTAATTGACAAATCCGCAAAACATCATAGAATATAACCTTCTAGCATATACTCTAATGCAATTTTCCAATCTCTTCCATTAACACGATCAACTGAGTTAACCCATATTGGAGTGGTTTGAGCTCGTCATGCTCAAGGTCTACTCGTCAACCACTACGTCGAAGCCATCATTCATCCGTCATCCGCTTGCTCGTCACCACCATGGCGAGCTTAAACGCCCCTTCCCCCTTTTTTTTCTTTGTTTTTTGAACTATGCAATGGTCACAAAAACACAACGGACGATGATGCAAGGTTAGTCATACATATTATGATTGAGACTGTTAAGTCATGACTGTGTTATAAGCTAAAAAACTGATGTGATAGTAAATCGTGACACTTATACATGTTATGATTACGGGTGGTTTGAGTGTTGCACACAACCATTAGTCCATTCTAATTGGTCTGTATCTCAAAAGAAATGACAGGTCCGTAACTTTAATAACAACAGCAAAAGATCGAAGAGGAAAAGAAAAAAAAAGAAAAAAATATCCCCTTTATTGAACAAACCTCTATCCTTCTGCTTCTTTGTCTTTCAAACCCTCCTACTACACACCGATAATGGCGTCCGCGAGTGCTTTCACAGCTCAGATTCCGAACTTTAATGGCGGACCTTCATCGTGTGATCGAAAAATGTTCATCACTTCATCCTCGTCGTCATCATCAGTATCCACATCCTCTTTCCGTAAGCTCTGTCTTCTAGAGTTAAATTAAAACCCTATTAGGTGGATTATCATGAAAGTAACCTTAATTGACGTCCCTCTCCCTCTTTTTGCTGTAACTATATTAGTCTTACAAGCTTTTGTTCTATTGTTTATTGCGACGTGCTGGCTGATTTTCTTCACTTAGCGGTCTGATTTGTTATCGAATTATCTAACCTAATGTTTCTTTAACTAATATTGGTGTGATTTTGTTGTTCTGTTTAATGTCTAAGACCGTTTGTTCAATTTGTGGTGCCAATTTCTGATATAATCATAGATTTTGAGTATAATTGAGTAATTCATATAAAAGTGAAGATGAAAAAGGATATATTTGACAATTCGAAATTCAAATAAGGATATCATTGCTGAACCTAGTGAGTGTATGACTTAGCTTCTGAAGCTAATTCATAATCTTGCATCTTTACCTGAAAGGCTGTTGATTTTGACGAACCCTATTATGAATCTGTGTACTTTTAACAATGTTATCACCAGTTAACACACATTGAAGTTACATGATATCCATCTGAGTGGATTTGCTATTTCTGGGTGAACTTTGCCTGGATTTAGTTAAGCCATATAAGGAAGGGTTTATATGTTTATTTCATGAAGTGTTGCTGTTGCAATTTCTGTACTTTGATACAAGTATGCAACAGTGAAGTTCCCTAAGGGAAAAAGATAGTTCTTAGTCAAGGATTCAATGAACAAATCCCCATGAACTCTCATTGATTGAATTGTTGTGTCACAGGAATAGCATGTACTCTCATGCTGAACTGATAATTATATGTAGCACAAATAACTCTAAGGAGTAAGAGGGTTTGAATATTGAAATTTTGTTATTTTGGTGCTAAAATTTTTGCAAGGGTGGGCTGTCTTTTGTCTGGCTTTTTAATCACCAACTATTTTCAGTTTTGGTCCATTCGTGTAGACAAAAGTAACTGTGATTAGAAACTCTAAGTCTGAACATATTACTATTTCATTGGTGCCTTATACAACATACCTGCAACAGTCACTACACACTATTGCTTTTGTCATGTATTTGTAATGAACTCTTGATGAAAATCTTTGTTTCTTCTTTCAAACATCTGCCTTCATGTCTAGAATCTTAACCACAATGTGAAAACTTGTTTCTTCTTGCTTAATATGCAGAAAAATTATGCCTAAAACTGAATTCAGTTGGTATGAGGGCTCTAACTCATCCTAGTCATCAGAAGCTTGTTGATAACCGCCGATCTATTCGTGTTTTTGCACTATTTGGTGGAGGAAAGAAGGATAATGACAAGGATGATGGAAAGGTAAAAATTATGACGTTTTTATACATGAATAGAACATCTTCACTTTACCTATAAAGAATGAATGCAGTACTGATAAGTATCTCTCACATCAACATCTATCTTCTAAATTTATGATTTGTGTTGGTTCAGTTCTACTTTGTTAGCTAGTCATTCTAGTTTCGTGATATCTTGTTTCTTACTTTTGAGATGTCTGTCACCACGTCCAATGTTACTGATTTATAGATTTAATGTAAACTTCATCAGGAACAGTGAATTAACAAATGTTCCCTCTGTCCCAACTCCCAAAATAAATGCAAGATTTTTTCCTTCAAGTAAAATGCAAACTACTGATAGATTTTAGTTGGCAAGGTGGTTAAATTGTCACTTATGAGGGGTATGTTGACATATTTGGCTAATAGAAAAAAAGTTTCATAAATTATTTGTCTAGCACATAGTCACATAGATCGCGGAACGCTCCGGTACGGGAACGCGGATCGGGAACGCAGTTCGCTAATTTCTAAAATTC
>JAUEJL010055133.1:0-19816 GCA_032274825.1 Drosophyllum lusitanicum | reverse complement strand
TTGCACGTGCACACATGCATCTAGGTATACATGTGCATGTGCATATATGCACACGTGCACGGTGCATATATGCACCTTGACGCACCTGTGCGAAAATAAAACCTAGTAGTATGAATAGGTCGTGCACTTATGCACCATGCATATGTGACTTTATTGTATGTGCTGAAAAAAGACAATGGTATATACACATGTGCACCTATTGTAATTTGCACATGTGCACCTATATGCACATGTGCTCGAAAAAAAGACATTGGTATGTGCATATGTGCAAATATCTAATGCTGTGTTGAAAAAAAAACGACAAAAATGGAAAAATTTTCTTTGAAAAAGTATAGCAATATGGATGTCATATTAAAGAGTATAATTTTCTCGTTGATTTGGTATAATTTTTATATTTTAATACCTTTGTATTTGGTAGATATTTTAGTTTTAAAAAATTGGGGGTATGTGGTCCCCACCTTTAATTAGGCAATTTGCCTATAATACCTCTCCGGCATTTTTGAAAACTAAAAATGACGGCTGTGTTTTGAATTAATTACATGTTTGTCACAATTAATGTAAACCTTTGATTAATTATGATCAATGGCTACAAACAGTTCTCGCGGTTCTTGCAATAAAACTGGTTCTCAAATGAACCATCCCCAACGGTGGGGAGGGTTCATTTGAGAACCAATTTTATTGAGAGAACTGCGATAACTAATCTTAGCCGTTCATTTTGGATAATGGAATTCATGGATGAAGAGTATGGGGGGATTGAGTGTGTCAAGGTGCATGTAAAGAATTCATGGGTGGGCAATCCAATTAAAGGAGGGGGAATTGGACGGCTAAGATTGATTCTCGCGGTTCTCGCAATAAAAACGGTTCTCAAATGAACTTTTCAATATATATATATATGGTATTTTAGTTTACCTTTTAACTTGTGGTTATTTCTATGCATTTTAATATGCATCATCGGCATCTATAAAAATGGCTTATTTCAACACAAAATAAGGTAAAAAAAACTTTATGTTAGTCACTTAAATATACTTGACATTAATTGTTTATTCGTAATAACCTAATATATCTTTAATCCTTATTTTTAATATATATTAGAAAATGATTATGATATTATTTTTATATTTTTAATTTTTTGTATTAATTATCTCCTTTTATTTACTCAAATAACTTATGAATGAATTGTTTCTCAAATGTCATGTTTTGGTGATTTAGTTTAGTAATACTTAAATATCTCAAATCATTTAATTCTATCTATTTTTATGGTGATTTGTGTAAACATATATACCAATTTGATTAAATTAAAAAAATTCAAATTTGATTATAAAGATGTTTCCAAAAAATTGATGATGATGTTATGTATGGATTTCTGATTTCTAATAGATTTACCCATTTTTAAAAAAGATTTTATATCTATATGTATGTTTTACTATATATGTTACCACTCATTAACACCATAAACATTTAAATTTTACTTTAGCTATCTTTGTGTTTATACACGGAGTGTTAAATTAGTATATTCAGAATAACGATTAGAATAGTATGCAGAGCCGCTTTTTTCAATCTTTAATACAAGAAAAAGGATCTTTTTGGACGAACTTTTTTATACAACAAAAAAACAGTGCCAAATACGTATATTAAGGAATGGTAACTATGCCAAATAACCGTATATATGGAACAGTTCTGAAAAACAATGCCAAATAATTGTTTATTTGGAACAGTTCTTGAAAGAACACCCCAAATAATTCACACTTATCTAGAACGATGTGTAAAACCATGTCAAATGATTGTGTCTTTTGATACGCTTTGACAAATCATGCCAAATAATTATGTGCTTTGGAATGTAAACCATGTCAAATAATTAGTTATTTTGGAAAAATTCAACAAAATTGCATCAAATAATTGTGCATGTGGAAAGATTACACAAGTCTTCCCAAATAACCATGTTTCAAAACGATTTTTAGAAGCTGTTCCAAGTAACTATGTTTAGTATGTGTAATTTTGCTTACCATTCTACCAAGAGCAAATATTACTTCTTTTGTTAACAGTTACATACAAATATACAAGAATAATATATAGTGTTTGTGTAAGAGTAACATTTCATGATAAATGTTAAGTATTATAATTTGTCGTTTACATGCAAATAATAACCGAATTATCAAATTGAAGTTACTAATGTAATAATACCTTTTGTTATGGTCATTTCAAAAGGTGTGGGTAGAATATTAAAATAGCACTCTTAGACGAGTCGCAAATTAGTCCTTCCACTTGTTCTCGACTTCTCGATTCCCTTTCATGAATAGACAAGGTTTGGATTGATGTCTTTCACGTGTAAAGGACCACATCGAGTGGTGCCTTTCACAGGGCGTGCAATATTTTTTTAAATTTATATATACATAAGTATAAAAAAGTAAAAAGATTAAAAGAACAGTAAAAGTAAAAAGCGATTATGTAAATAAATTATTATATTTTATAAAGTACGTAATGTTACAAAAAGATGATTGATCTATACCCTAAGATCCTATGCTTTAAAAAATTATTATATTTATGTAAGTTAATTTTCGTTCGACTAAATAAATGTGGATTGCTTAATTTCCAACCTTTTACATTGTCCTCGTGGGCATGATTTTAGGGAAGAAATTTAAAATACTAGTCCATGTTTAATTTTGAAATACAAAAATCATTCTTTCTTGCATAAACCAAAATTCTGGAAGATTATTAACCAAAACTTTTTGACAATTTTATGTAAAGCTAAATAAAGTAAGATAACATCCGTGCATTATGGAAAACAACATCCTTTATAAAAGTTTGCTTTCAAGATTCTAAAACTTCAAATTTTACTTATAAAATTGATTCATTTATAATAGTTACAATATCTTTAAGGTTATGTTACAAGTTAGTGAAGCGTATATTTTCTTTAAAAAAAATCATCTCTAATAAGTTAAATACAAATCCTATTTTTCTTCAACAATTTTTCTCGTAAGTGGTGGGTGATTCCAACAGTTTATTTATTAAAATAAATTTAATTGTCAAATCTTGATTATTTATTTAATCAAATTAGATTTTCGATTTTGACTTTTATTAATCAAAATTATTACATGGATTTCATATATGTTCCGATGAGATCTGCAAAACGATTAACGTTTGAAGCTTCGATGGAGATCTGCAAAAAGATGAAGGCCGCGATTAGGTTTCAAACGATAGAGATCTACTAAGCGGTTAAGAAATGAAGCTTTGATGGAGATATGAAAAAAAATGATGAAGGCTACAATTAGGATTTCAAAATGATGAAGATCTGAAGCCCCTAATTTTGCTACCCCACATTCATGTGCGATTTGTGTGTTAGGGTTTCTTTAAATCAATTTCAGTACCCACATGCAGATGTGATTTGAGTGAGTTTAGTGCCATCAATCTGCTCATCTTCTTCACTGTTAGGGCCATTGATTCTTTAAGGTGTGATATTTGATTCATGTCAGTTATGCAAATCTGGGTTTTTGCGAATTTGAGTTTTGATTCATGTGTTTTAAGGTTAATTTGAATTCCAATGTTTACTCTTGTTTTTGTGGTTTGTGACTTCATTTGCTTTCTAGATGGGTGTAAATTTCATGTGTGTGATGAGATCTTCAGTTTTATGGTTTTGTGTTGCGTTCAGTTATTCATGTTCTTGTTTATGGTAGATCTTTAATAACACATTATATTTAGAAAATAAAAAATACAAAGTTTACCTATTACCTGCTTAACAAGTTACCTACTGCATACAACGAGAAACTTTTAAAAGTTGGTTGTATTGTTCTTAAAAAAATTAAAGTTGATTATATATAATGACAGTTTAATCAAAGTTAGTTGTATTTTGATGCAATTTATCCAAAGAAACAAAGTGTAAAATTAAATATTTAAAGGGAGGTGATTTTTACCGAAAAATAAATTACCATATACAACAAAAAGTATTTAGTTAGATGACTATACCATTAACCATTGTGGATGGATTTAACTAATAATGAGTTTAAGATGACATAAATGTCATAGTTTTTATGTACAAATGACAAATCATCACCTCCCATTATTAAACCTCTAATCTCCACCAGCTCTCTTGGATCGATAATCCACTCCTCTAAACTTGATTTCACTCACTTGCATCTATCTAAAATTGAGAGAAATGACAAGTGTTGAATCAAAGTTAAAATAAGTTCTAGATGAACCATGCATATCGACCATTCATAGTCTCATAGATGCGTCATGTACAACTAGTGTTATATTCGTGCAGTGCTCGGGTACGCAAGTAAATTTTTTTTATATTTTTTATACATACTCTTTTAAAAAAATTATTAAATTATTCACGTCTAAAAGTTTTTAGTGTGATATTAATGTGTTTTTCGGGTCACTATTGTTAATAAAAGTAATATTTATGCAATGAATAATTGAATATCACCCTCATATAAAATTATAGGTTGTTTATAAATTATGTTTAATAACTTATGATATATTTTGTTTAGAGAAAAACATATAAATTGTTCCAAAAATTACCTACACACTATTATTGATGGATAAAAAAATTAAGAATATACTAATTTTAAAATAATGTCATATTACGATAAAATTTATACCAAAACGTAGATAAAAATGAGACGAACACAAATATATAATTATTTTTTCTCTAAACAAAATGTATCACAAGTTATTAAATATAATTTATAAATAATCTATAATTAATTACATTAATATAAAAATTTTATAAAACGGCCCTCCATATATTTCATAAATCATCTTTCCAATTTTCATCAAACACCCTTCTCAATTAATTTAAAATAGACGGTAGCTCTGTTAACAATATATATATATATTAAATTCCATCTACATCTTCAAATTAAGAGAACACATTATAACATGCTCTGTGACATGATTCACTTGCTGAGAACTTCCCTTGGAATTATGAGATAACTGCAATCAATAACAAACCAGTGAAGACACCTTCAGCCCTCCAATACAACAAGCAACGTCAAAAGTCAAACGATATATTGATCCTCGAGCAACTTTTGAGAAATTAATAATTATAATTAGAAAGGAAAAAAAATGCTCAGATGCACTTGTAGTATTCGAAGAATCGAAAGTCTGTGATGACCCATCATCACATGAAGCGCCGTTATCATCACCGCATATTGCACCAGCCGGGAATCGAACCCGGGTCTGTACCGTGGCAGGGTACTATTCTACCACTAGACCACTGGTGCTTGGTGTTCTTCATAAGCCAAAGATATCCTTTGACCCTAAACCGTTACTAGCTTGTGGGATTAGCGGCAGGTACGATAAGTCGATAATTAACTAGTATAACAAAGTTAAAAAAAGGAATTTTATATTAGGCTTATTTGAGATACGTTGATGAATGTTTAGTGGAATTTAATTTTAAAACTTTTTTATTTTTTAGTGTTTTTAAATTTTATTAACTTTGAATACGTACTGTGGCAACCCTATTTCTTTTTTGGTGTAAAATCATATAATAGTAACTAAGTTTGAAAACTGTCTCATCAAGGTCACCCCTCTTTATTTCACATTGTAAAATAACCCATGACTGACCTTGATAAAACAGTTTTCAAACTTGGTTACTATTATGTGAAATAAACCCTTTCTTTTTTTAAGTAGATGAGATAAATAATAAGAGGGTAATCATCTTTTGTGGGTATCTGTTGTTCGGTCTCATAGACTGAAATTAAAATACATGTATCAAAATTTGATATCTAAACATTTGATTACTTTAACCATTAAACTTCTATCGTAAGGATCGAAATGAATAACATAAATCCTATGATTTAATATTAATAATAATAATTGAAATAATAATAGGAGTAGTAATATTAATAAATATAACACTAATAATAGTAAACATATCAATACTAATAATAAATCAATAATATTAGTAAATAGTAATACTAAATTATAATATAATAATAATAAATAAGAAGAATAAAACTAAAAGTAATAATAGTAATTATAAACAAAACATAATAAAAATAACTAAAGTAAATAATGTTAGGATAATAAAAATAGGGGTTTAGTTTTTGAAAATATATCTAAGTTGTTACATTTTACTATTATTATATTTATCCAACTTTAAAAACTACAATTTAATGTACTAAATTTTAAAATCTATTATTTATTGTATTATGACCTATGATAGCAAGTTGCTTGCAGCTTACCTTTCTTAAGCATTATTTTAATAATAATAATTAAATGGATTGATCTAGGATTGAAGGGGTAATTCGATTTAGGGCTCCATTTCAACTTCTCTAAATTTACAATTCCATGTTTGCCGGACTCGATTTAATTTCTACTATTCAACTTCAGTGGTTCCAGATTTTTAGGGTTTGCTAACAACCAAAACCTTAGATTCAACTTCAATTTTGGGTGTTTGTGTTTAGGACTTCATTCTGTATTTAAAGGTGTGCAACACTTAAAATACATTAATTTTCGTTCCACAAGCATTAATTTATTTTAGAAAATATTTTTAAAAATTGTTAGCGACGACGCACGTCTTGCAACATAGATGAAAATATTTTTTTTCGTTCGCGCGCTACCCAATTGAGAGGGATATTTTCCTGCACGTCATGACGACATGTTGTCGCAAATTTTAATAAGTCGTCGCAAATGTGTACCATCGTCGCAAAGTATGTCAACACAAAAAAGTCATTTTCTTGTAGTGCCCATTTTGCAAGTTCCATTGTACGGAAATTGTTGTATACTATATAATGAGAATTATGATAAATTTTATTATATATAATGGTAACTAAAAATCATACAAATAAAAATTTTATTTGCATATAATGAAATTAAAGATTATGAAAATTGATTGTATTGTATTTAAGAAAAAAATTGATTGTATACAATAATAACTATGAAAAAATTTATTGCATTTTCATGCAATTTGTTCTATATTTTAAAGTGAAATCATTATTGCTATGCTCCTAACAACATTTGACACATATATTGTTGCACTTAGACCATCCATATATAGCATTTGATTTGGGTTCCTCAACCTAACTTTCACATGAACGTCATATCATCGTTTTCTTCTTTTCTCTTTTTCAACCCAAAAGTTAATATAACTGAAACCAATCTTACCATAATTTTTATTTATTTTAATAATATATACTGAGAGAGAGAAGAGGGAAGAGAGATGAAAGAGTGTGTGGAGAGCGTCGAGCTGTGAAACTCAAAAGGGGATACCTGATCGGGATGGGAGAGGAGTCTGGGTGTAGGTCAAGAACTTGGAGAACCCAAAATCAAATTTGAAGATCTCGGGCTTGACCTTATAGATCACTTAGGAGATTCTATGTTATTTCTGTATTTAATGATCAATCGTATAACAACACTTAATTTAGATGTTTTTTATATCACAAATAATTAATTTTCCTATATTTTAGAAGAATAGTCTTATCAAATATATTTTGAATAATTAATTGATATATATTAGTAGAAGGCAAAAGTAGCATAGTTAAGGTGAAAAATATTCAAGAGTCAACCAGAGAATTTATGGTGGGATAAGGTCTTCATCAATCATTTAAGTACTTACATTCACCTGCTGTGGTTCTAAGCACATGGAGGGGTCTTCTAATTGTGTACCCTTTCTCTTTATATTTTAAACTAATGGCCTGCAATATGTTCAATTATTTATAATATTAATTAGTTCCATTTATTAATCAAAATATACATATAAAATTAATTTTCAACATAAAGTGATGTATTCTCAGGCTAGCTACTTGAATGAAAAGAACGATATATTCTCCTATAGAAATATTCCTCTTGTCAAGCTATAAATAAATATACCAATTATATGAACTTAAAATATGGATATAAAAGAATATTACGTATGTAAAAGGATTAAATACAAAGTAACTTGATGTCATCTATATATTTTTAGATTTATTAATCTTATAAATAAATGAAACAATCGTTCATATATATCTCTTAATTATCGAGGTAGAAATATCATTAATGTCTCCTTCTTAACTCTACATGCCACTTGTATAGTATTAAGTATGATTGTTATTGTTGATATTCAAATGAAAATTTTTCTTGTTAGTAATTTCTTAGTTTCTTGTTCGTAATTATGGTAAGTATATCATGTAAATGAATATTAAATTAACCTATTGTATAGTAGTATTGTTAATTAAGCTGTTTACTACGGTTCAAAAGATGACGGATCGATTCGATCGATTAGGATTTTGTGTGATCGATCAAGACTGATTGTAAGAACATTGGGTTCGAATCCTTGTGGTTATAATGATATTTTGTTGTACGATTGATCATCGTTATCATGTGCCTAAACACTTCTTCATGGTTTCAGGTCGAAATCGACCATGCAATCAAAAACTCATTGCAATATTATAAAGATCGATCTTAATTTGCTGTTTTGTCTTTTTGATCTTTTATATATATATCAAAAACTCATTGCAATATATATATATGTGTGTGTGTTTTTATTTTCATAATTATTTTCCAGCATATTGTGCATACAAATACTAAAACAAAGTATATAAATATTAATTGTATTCAAAAATGTAGATTTATATAGTTTGTAAGCAAAATGCATATCATTTGTCATCAAGTTTGACAAGGATTGATCTTTTTCATGCATTAAAAGCTAATTAAGGCAGATACTTCAGTTTCTTTAGCATAGTCAAAAGGCATAACTATGCCCATTTGTCCATTAAAATCCCAGTTTGAACTTTGAAACTGTAATCAAGATTGTGACAGCCAGGAAGATGAAAAAAGTAAAACTATTTACACAAGATTCAATCAAGATATAGAGGACAATTCTTGCCTCTGTTATAAACAAGAAAACATTACAAATCATAAATTTACAAGATACAGAAGTATGTAAGATTTGATAGCCAACTGGGCTTTTACAGTATATCTGCAATGTCTCAAGATTGACTCTTTTGTTCTCCATTAATCATTTAACAACTCTACACATTTTTAGCTTAAATTCTTCTGCATGATTAGTGGAGAAATGATCAGATATAAGTTACAAACATGGATAAAGGAACCAAACATAACCCTCTTTTCCTCAAGTCTGTGCTTCCATTGTTATTTTCATTGAACACAATTTCACTCCTTTGATCTTCATAATCACCTCCTTTTGCCTACAATATAATTATTTAACTACATATTAATTAGTAGGATTCATTCAAGAAACAATTTTTTTCATAATAAAGATAATTACTGTTGATAGAAACATTACCAAAGAATTCTCAATAATATCATCTACTTTAATCTGATTAAACCCAATCTGTTGACAAGCAACCTATTAACAAAATTCAAACACCAATTAATGCAATTATTTCTTTTCAAAAAATAAATTAATTAATGCAATTATTAAGTAATGAACAAAAAACTAACATCTTTTGTTAGAAAAGAAGGTTATTTATGTTAAAGATCTAACCTTGGGACTGTTAACAGGAGAACTAGCAGTATCTTCTAAAGAATCATCATAAAGAATCTCTCTTGTTTTTCTACTTGTTTTCTTGAAAAGATTCAATTTCTTGGTGAATTTTGGGGCTGCACCACTTATTGAATTCGCGATATTATTCCATTCAACATGTGAAGCAGCATCAGATAACTCTGGTTGATGATTTGTATGATCTTGATTATGATGATGAGGAGTCAATAATGAGTGATCACGATAATGATCTTGTTGTTGAGAAACCATAAAATCTTCAAAATAAGCAGTCCAACCACTCTCTTCTGCTGTTGATGTGTCTGTTTCAGCCATAGATTTGTTCATGGATGTATATGAATATGATGAATGATTTGAATCCATTGAGAGAGAGAGAGAGAGGTTTTAGATATAAAGAAAACAATATTGATGAAGAGTGTATGTATATATATATAGAAGTGAAAAATAAAAAAAATAAAAATATGTTAGAATCTTGGTGTGGGAGCAAGTGAGTTGGGGAAGTTAAATAAAGGAGTTGCAACAGAAGAATAAGAAATAGCATACATGAGAGAGAGAGAGAGAGAGAGAGAGAGAGAGAGAGAGAGAGAGACGTGCAAAGAAGGAAACAAATATGGTAGGGTATGCAGGGTTGACCTTTGTAACTTAACTTCATCAAATGGAGCTTTCTTCTGTAAAAGTACCTTTGAATTTTCATCGTTTTTCCAAATTAAATGCTCTTAATCGGAATATATATATACACTACCGAGTCTTACACGGTTAATTTTTTTTATTTAATAAAACAGGGAGTGTTTATTTGAGAACAATTATTAGTGTGAGAACCGCGAGAATCAATCTTAGCCGTTTAATTGGTAAATGGAATTCATGGATGATCAGAGCTTGGGGGATTGGGCGTGACAAGACACGTGTAAGGAATTAATGGGTGGACAATTCAATTGGAGGGGGAATTTGATGGCTAAAATTGAATCTAACAATAAAAATGGTTCTCAAATTAAATTTTTTCTAATAAAATATGTATTGTGTTTATAATAACTAGCTGATGATATAGTTAAAGATAATAAATTTACGACTATTTAACATGTTAGAATAAAAATGTACATGCTATAAATAAATGAATTATTCTGCATGACAAAGATTGGCGTTCTTAGAAAAAAGGTTACTATGGATATGTTTTTTGGTTTAGTTACAAAATGTATTTAACATGTTACTTTTTCTATTGTATGTTTCTAACCTTTAATGTTACTTTTTAATATACTGAACTCAAAAATTATATATTTTAATGTATTAGACCTATTATAGTATGTTAGAAGCTGACATAACACAGATATCCATTGATGTGACACGTGATATGACGATCGATGACTTGTATTTCATGTTTAAAATTTAATTAAAACAAAATTTATGTTATTTTTAATTATAATAATAATAATAATCATTATTATTATTATTTTAGAAATTCATCTCCCCTTGGAGTACATCCTCAAAACTAAGGCAGATAATTTTTAGGTTGATATGAAAAAAGTAACACAAACCCGAAACGGTTCGACACGAAAATAAATTATTCGGATTAGGGTCAGCCCGACAACCTGAAAGTGACTTGTTTGAGGGTAAAATTGTAACATTATAAAACTTTCTTTAATACTTAAAATTAAAATTTTGAAAAGAAGATTGTAAATTCAAATAAAATAGTAACATCTTAAAGCAATAAAACATGTCAAACAAAAGTACAAAGTCTTAAACGTTAAAAACTTAAAATAAACAATAAAAGAATTATAGTTAAAACAATATTAGTACTTCATTTTAGTATTTGTTATTTTGACTATATGATTTTGGTATTTTGACATCTAATTACTTGACAAGTAAACTTTAGTATTTTGAATTTGATTTATAATTATACTTAATGATGAATTAGGTTAATTTATTCGGTTGTTCAATTATATTATTTATTGATATTTGATAGAATAGTAATACATCATATTTTTATTATATTCATTTATATAAATTGAATAAAAAAGTAAAATCAAAATTCGAATCAAACATAAACAAATACCGAATTTAAAGTTCGAATACAATTGAAATAAACATTGAATATTGAAGTTATAATATAAACGAAAATCATTTTCAAAATTCTTACCGAAAGTTAAAAAACAAGCATGGAATTCAAAAAACTGATAAAGAAAATCATAGTCGAAACGAAAAGCCGTATTCGAAAATCGAAAAAATACTCGTTGGATAACATTTGGCCAAAATGGGTCGATACAAACCTGACACGAAAAGAAATGACACTACCTGACCTGACACGAAAATAAATGGGTCGAAATTGGGTTGACATGAAACTAACCCGAACCCGAACATCACGAATCCGACCTGAATTGACAGCCTTACTCAAAACACAACCCCTTTCAATATGCGATTCAATCTTGTTCAAACGAGTTTCATCCATCTTATTTCATCTCCATCCCATCACATACCATGTTCAAGCTATCGATGATTAAGCCGTGATTCATCCAGCGAGGCGATTTAAGGTTCATCTCCATTTCTTCAAACCATGTCTAAGCTATCGATGAGATCAGATGTAACACCCTTATTTTATAACCTTTTTTGGTTTAAAAAACACATACTTTAATACATAAACGGGTCAACATACCGACTCCTATGACTTATTTAATCAAACGTCATTGCAGTGGAAGTCTTAAAACATAGTATTATACATATTTCTAAAAACCCAGTTCTTTAATTTAAACATAACGTTGAAATAGTGCTGTCAGACGCTAGTTGAACTATTCCTCTTATCTATCCTAGAAACGTCGGAAATACCTGCAAAATGTTAAATATTTCATCATAACCAATGCTTAGTGAGTTCACTATGCTTACACATTATATGACGTGTTTTTCCATTATGTTAACAACATAATTCATCATTTCAATCATATGTGACATAACACTCACAAAAACTAACCATATATATAAATATCGCCTTGCACATCAAACAAACACATGTTTATACACATAAGGTTGTCATCTTCATTTAGCCCCGAGATCTAGTCATGTGTAACTGGTATCGCGTCATACTAGGATCCCGGATTCGTGTGAAATCATATCATATGTCCATTTATGTAGGTTATACAATATACACATGTATAAAACTACGCATACTTTATTTCACATAACACATAACATCCTTATACACAGTGGTACACATAATACAGGTAAGAATGGTGGACTCATCTTGGTATCATATCAATGTGGAAGCATCTAAATACTTTATAAAGTATCCTAAACATATATATACAAGTCCATATTATTACACGTAGCTAAAGAAACCAAAAACTTCTTATTTATGTATAACATATCGCATTTCATGTCACCAAACGTGTCATTTTGGGTTATTACAGAAACCAACTTACCATCATTACGCGCGCATAAAATACATGAACGCATCGAGATAATCTGTTCTCCAGAATGGTACTCTGTTTTTTTATCAATTTCGACCAATTCAATCGCAAACATTTCTCTAATCGTTACTAAACTCTTTGCTGTTTTCCGTGTAAAAAACATCAAATATACTTGTTTCCGTATCAATGTTATGAGCACTCGTTTGACCTTATAATTGGTTTTTTTTCAAAACTTGTTTTTTCCTCGCATCAAAATGCTATAAATGAGATTATAAACTCATTTTCCAATTCATTTCAACCACTTTATGATATTTTTTACAAAACTATCCAAACATCTTTCTCCTCAACGGTTGGTTTTACTCCAAATTTGTCCATGAGTGCTCTTCACGAGGTGGTGAAAAAGCTGAAGTTGGAGCAAAACACTGAGTTCTATCAAAACCTAGTAAATTGAATTTATTGGAAAGAATATAATTACAGAATTACTAGATTAAAGTGCAGTGTACCAAGGAGGTCCCTTTTTAATAGATTAATTATATAATTAGTGTAATATTACAATTATTATTACTAGATTAAATGTCAGTGTATCACACGTGTTGGTATAAAAATGATAATATTAAATATTAACAAAATATTAAATAATTATATTATGCGAAAGAAATGAGAGTTAAAAAAAATATGATAGACGGTGACAACACTCAGACCAACGGTGGAAGTGTTGATGCGAGAGAGAGGGCAAAATGACGGCATAAAAGTGGTACACTATACGAAGAGACGTCATTGTATTTTTGTACAAATTATCAATAATTATTGTTACACTTAGAATAAAAAGGGTCAAGTATTTATTGGTTATACTTAAAAAGAATTTAGAATGAGTATAAAATATTTTAAAATGATAAAACTAAGAATTTGGTTAAATAAAATATTTTAAAATTTTATAAAAGGTAATTTGATTTTTGTAAATTAAAGTGGACAAAAACGATATTTTACGGTTTAAGAATGTTATATATGAAATATTCTATATTAATTTCGATCCAAATTAAAGTTAAAACTGAATTTCAATTTCTTTTTATCAAAATGAATGATTCATGTTTAATTTGTGTCTTAAGGCTAAGGTTTTTTTTTATAAATTTTACTTATTTATTATCCTTTCACTTTTTCCTCTTACTCATCATCTTACTCACAAGATCAATACAAGTGTCAAATTAATAGATGATGTGAGAAAAAAAAATTAGTAAACTCTACGTGTTATTGTATGATAAATAGAAGGATAAAGTAGAAAAAAATAATAAAGTATCCGTAAGAAACTCGTTCGGTATTGGGCTTAGGTCTGCGGAACATGCGTGGTACAAGGGGGACACCGGCCACGTACACATGAGATACAGAATAGACTTCCCTTTATTGTCTTCTTATACGTAATAGGTGGGAGTCGCATCCACACATTATGCACGGCCTATTATTTCCTTCACACCATGTGTGTTTTTGGCATGCATGATATAATTAATAAATATATATATATTCTTTTATGTAACATGTACATTATGTGTGACCATTTTAAAGCAATTAACACATTTATTTATAATACAATTGCAAAGATCAATTATATATCTTCCATCTTAACTCTCTTTAAATTATCTGAGATAGTATAACTATAAGATTAACCATCACATCACATGTATACTAACTATTTATAGGAGGAGAGGTTAAGGATTCTAGTCTTATGAAGGTTTTAATTAGATGTTTTTTAATTTGACTCTTGGTGCTGAGATGAACTAGCTTTAGAATAGGACTAATTTTTCTAAGAGAGCATAGTCCATGTATAGAGTTAATCGTTCAATAATATCTACACTTCATCCTCTATATATACAACTTAAATATACTTTTGGTAATTTTCAAACTTTAGTATACAAAACATAGAATAGGTTAATAGGATACAGTTGATACATAAATTCTATTGCTAACTTTTTACTATAATCATTTTCTTTTTTTATTTGATATTTAATATATAAATAAGAAAATTATGAATATAATTAAACCTGACAAACGATTGAGATGTTGCGACCACAAAACGACATAGAAATAGCTATCCAACACAACGGTTTTATAAGCAACATGTATTTTTAATTATAAACATCCAACCACCACCATAAGTAATCAAAACCTAATCTACTCTTGCATAATATTAAAGCAGAAAATATTGTTAGGTGAACCATCATCTCTTCATTATGATATACATAATTTATAAAAGTAAACTAGTGTACATTTATGTATAGTCCGTATATTGTATTTAGCCCAAGTATAAGTTTACAATTAGGCCCATAATACACTTATGGTTGGTAAACTCATCAATTAGGCCCAACCCCGCGCCCGGGATCTTATGGATCCGAACCGACCCTTCCCCAAGGACCGGCCCGTAGATAATGATCACCTGTCTTGGCTGTCCGAGTAAAGGGTCGGAATTAAACCCGAGACCATTTCATCAAAGTCTCGCCTTACCCCACCAAGCATTTGCAGTAGGGGAATATACCACCACCAAGGTGTTTGTTTACCTAGGGTAAGAATCGAACCCATAACCTCAACAAGGACAATGGGTCACCTTACCACTAGGTCACCTTGTTGATAGTACTTATGGTTGGTAAACTATGTCATTGCTTATAACGGCTAACTACCTCACCTAAAGTCGATGTAAAGGAATGGTTTATTATTTCACACGTTTTTATTCAGTAAAATTACTAAAAATTTACGAGGCTATCATATACAATATATTATGTTCAAATTAGTTGTAAAAGAATAATAGTTCTACCAAGGAAACTTAAGTATAGCGAAGAGTCTTCTGGAAAATCTTCAAGATGGCCGGCCTAATGGTAGATGGTCGGTCCAATAAGGTTTAAAAAAGACCAGGATTCAATCCTTTGTGGACAAACAACTTCAATGGTGTCGCGAAAACTTTATTTTTGGTTGAAATGAAATGTTTCTATAGCAAACCTTGATAAATACACAAATGTTCAAATAAAAAACTTATATATATATATATATATATCATATTCAATCAAACATCGATGGCGGTCATCGGCGGTTTGTGGTGGAGCTAGGAGGGAGGCTATACAACGACTTCAATTGCTTGCTAATAAGCTTACTATTTTGCAAAGCCAATTCAAGTTCCAAATCATCTGACCACCATTGCTCTAATCCATGTGCTTCCGAGAACTTCTGCTTACCTTTCGACAGCACGAAAAGTTTCACCGCCACATGGCTGCTAGCGGCGGATGGCAGCCTCAAATTCTCTTTCTCATCACCTCCACCACCACCATTTTCACCACCAGCTGGATCAGTATAACAACAACATATAAAATCACTATTATTAACATATAAATGAGGCACCCATTTGTTATATGCAGCAACTGGATTACTAGAACCACTTCCATCCTCATTTTCAGCAGGAGTGTTATTAGAAGACACCATTGACTTAACTTTCTGCCAAGCAAAAACCGCTTTTTCGCCAACATTTTTCAAACTCATAGCGAGTGAAACCGACGGTGGATTGAACAAATGAGTCTCAACGAAAAGCCCTTGTTTTGCTAATGATTTCCCTATTTGTAGTGCAAATCCTGCCCCTAAAGAATGACCCGCCACAGCAACATTATGACTTCCATATGCATCAGAAATCGATTTTAAGGCCTCTAACGCCCCGTTAAACCTAACAGAACCTTTTAAACTTTCCCATGCTAGAAACCTGAGATCGTCTTCGATATCACGTCTAAGAGTTGGACCTTTTAGAAGTGTCCCTCGTAGTGCTAAAACTGCGCGAGGTGCACTACTTGGTCTGATGAGAATGAAATCAGATAATGCTGCAGATCGATCCCATTCTAGAATAGCACCATATATAGATCCGTCTCTTTCATCGATTAAAGTTTTTGAAAGTTTATATTTAAAGGGTATGAACCATTTTGGAGCAAGAGCGCTTTCTTGTGATCTTTTTTCTTGGCGGTCGAGTTCTAGCAAGTAAACTGCTTGGATAAAACAGGCAATGACTGTCCTCTTGTAGTTTCCATCTTTCCTAAAAAACAAAGAAAGAATGCACATTTCATATCCTTTGTAGACAGCATAATCTAAGGTTATTTCACACATTATAAGTTAGAGGTATATCAGAAAGCAACTCTCTACTTTTGAGCAGAGGTGTGATGGTCAACATCTTACCTCTTCTTTCCCTTCACACGGGCGCCTATTTTCAAGATTCAAGAATCAAAACTAGAGCCTTATGATACTTTATACAATCATTTTAGGTTTATATGCCTCAGAAATGTACCTATTTTCAAGATTCAAAACTAGATCAGTAGGACCTTATGATATCTTATGCAATCATTTTAGGTTTATATGACTCAGAAATGTATCTATTCGAATCTCCTCTTTATCACCATCAAATTATATATACAGTGAAGGTAATTAAAGTCTATTTCAAGTTAAATTGAACCCTAATTTCAACCACAAAAGTCATGAAATTCAAAGGAATTTGAAAACAAGAACTAGTACTATCCGAATCAAGAGTGATAAATATCTGTTTTAGCCAGAAACAGAGTGATAAATATCTGTTTTCAAGTTTAAAAATAAAAACCCTAATCGAACCTCAACAGTTATATATGAAGTACAAATAACAAGAGGATTCTGTCTTTATGCATCATACATTATACTAATCTGCGAATTTAATCTCTCAAATTCAACCAAATAACCCTAATAAGAATCAATTTACTTTAGCAGCAAATACTTCACAATTACCTCAAAAAAATGGAAAAACGAAATCAGATTAACTAAGATAGAAGTAGAATGTGTTAGATTACATAATCCCTCATCCGGTCATCTATCATATTTACATTGAATCAATATATATAGAAATACAATTGGAAAACCCTAATGGGCTTGGGTCCTAATCTAAGTAAATAGACTAGAGTAGATGTATATGCTATATATGAAGTACAAATAACAAGAGGATTCTGTCTTTATGCATTATACATTATACTAATCTGCGAATTTAATCTCTCAAATTCAACCAAATAACCCTAATAATAATCAATTTACTTTAGCAGCAAATACTTCACAATTACCTCAAAAAAATGGAAAAACGAAATCAGATTAACTAAGAGAGAAGTAGAATGGACTAACTAACCAGCTGGAATTGATAAGATCTCGCCAATTTGGGGCAGAAACTTTACGAGGTCCAGATACATGAAACGCATACGGATGATGAATCACGTTGTTTTGATCATCACCTTCCGTTTCTCTCTGAACCAATTTCTGATTCGACATTGTTGCAGGTTCCAGATCTAACTCCCGTTCTTGATTTGATCAAAACTGAAGGTTAGAAATGAAGAAAGAGAGAGAGAAAAAGAAGGTGAGATGGAGAAGACGATACGCTTTCAGATTAATGCTTAGTGAAGCTTTCTAATGGCTCTTTTTGGGAGTATCTGATTCGATTCCATAATCGATTTGTTTATTATTTTGAGCACTTCCAACGGTTATATTTTGTAATTGACTTTTCTTTTTTTCATTTTAGTCCCTCTTTCTCCCGTTGGAATGATAAATAATCCCACCTTAACACCTTGTTCCCGGGTTTTAATTCAGAAAGAGATGAAGAGATTAGGAATAAAATAAAAAAATTTATGTTTCAGAAATATTTTAAGGAAAGAAGAGAAATGATTTGAAAGAAAGTTTGGTTGACTTTCCCTCTTAAACTTTCTTCTCAAAAGTGGGAGGATTTGAATGGAAAGAAAAAGAAAATCTTTATGATTTTTCGTTAGTCACTAAATTACCCTTAATCACAATAAACAATTTTGAAAAGTAAGGGTATTATTGTAAAATGATCCTTTTTCTTTCCTTCCTCTCCAATTCGGGAACACAAACTTATGTCTTTTTTCTCCAATTCATTTCATTTCTTTCCAACTCGGGAACTTGAGACAATCAAAATCATTGTCACTTCTTTTCTCTTTTTTCACATTAATTTTCTTTTCTTTTTTTCTTTCCTTACCGTGTCTCGGGAACAAAGCGTAAAACAAGGGTGTAAAAAAGAACTAAATGAAACTTACTCGATCTTGATTTCCTAAAAACTTATTGTAGATATATCAAGTTTATACAAACTTGAGTGAATTATGAGGCTAAATTGAAGCTTATTCAATAAAAGAATTCAAGTTCGAGTTTTGGTTACTAGATATGATTAGGCTCGTGAGTTTAAACGAATGCGTTGGTTTATTAAAATATAGATTAATGTAAAACAGAGTAAATTACAAATTTCATCTAAATGGTTTATATAAAGTTTCAGGTTTCGTTATTTAGTTTTTAATAAATTACACTGATAGTTACCATGATTTAAGTTTTGTAACAATTTAGTCTTTTAATTGTTAAAAATAATAGGAGTGTTAACTTTTTTTAAAATAACTATTTTATCCTTTTTGTCACGTAACAACCTCAATACTCATGCTCTCAAGATGTTGCATTAATAGTAATTTACAAAAAATTTGCTAGTTTTTGTTAGAAACTTTAGTTTTAATACTTTTAAGATCTGATTAATATTATTTTATCAAAAATGGTTAATTGACAAGTTGTAATTGTGTTTTGTTTTAATCAAATTTATATTCAAAATTTCTAGTTGGCTTTTGTTGGAAAAATGCTGAAGAAGATGAACCTACACATAATCATATAAAGATTTTTACAGTAAGGCCCCGTTTGATTGATAGAATCCCAACTGAAGGAATTGAAATCCAATTCTTAATGATCCCAGTGTTTGGTTCACTTTAAGGATGAAATTCCTTAGAATTCGATACATTAGGGGAGGGAAATTAAATTTCATCTAAATATGGAGGGATTTTAAAATCCTTGAATGAAGGAATGTGGACTATAACATTATTACCCTCATGTAGCTCCAATATGTAATACCCATTTTCAGCCAAAAAGTTAAAAGTGTATTATTATTATTATCTACACTATTTATATA
>JAUEJL010055122.1:0-19820 GCA_032274825.1 Drosophyllum lusitanicum | reverse complement strand
GGGTGTGGTTGGAGGGTGACGAAGGAGGCTAACCATATATACATGGTATGGTAGCGGTTTGATGTGACATTGAACACGAGGTGTTATTTGTTTTCGAAAACTTAAATGTCTTATGTCTTATTTTATGTCTTCAAGAGAAGATGTGATTTAGAAGGTCTTAAGTCTAAGAAGGTTTGCGAAAAAAAGATGTTTTTAGCTTCTCAAAACAAGCAAAAATAATACAGAATAAGGTCTTATGTTTGCGAAAAAATAAACAAGCTTATTAAAAATGTTTGCGGGCGTGCAGACGTTTCTTTGAAAAAACAAACAAACTTATGGCGCGCGACGTTTCTTTAAAATAAGACCTTATTTTAAAAAACAAACAAAGACTAAGAGCGCGTTGTCAGTTTTTTCCTGTTTGTTATTTTTACCTTTTGACTAGTTGATAATGTGATATGTTAGTCATATGATTGGTTTTAAAGGCGGAAACAAAAGGGGGCTGAATGGTGTTATACTCCTTAATTAGCCCAATTTTTTTATATATACTATTAGAGAAATGATATATCTTCCTACTTTTTCCTCTTACTTATCCTTCTACTCACAAGATCAACGCAAGTGTCAAAATCAATGGAGGAGGTAAGAAAAGAGAATTAGTTGATTCCACATGTCATCTTGTGGTGAGTAGGAGGATGAAGTATGAAGAAATAGTAGGAGGATATATCATTTTTCATACTATTAAACCAAGTCCATAAATTTGTAATCATCCTCCTCCTAATGAAGGTACAACCCAACATTACAAATCGAAGGGAGGAATCATTAATTACTACTTGTTGTAATAAACGTTATTTAAATAAATAGGTCTTCTGAAATTGATTCAACTTTCGTTATTTATTTATCTTAAAAATAATACAACTTTTTATGATATTCATATATTATGTCTATATAATAATTACTATTTTATAATGAATTTAAACCCTTCATACAAAAATCTTAGCATTGTCCCTGATTGATTTGATAATAATACCGTTGACCAAATGATAACTTATGTGATGAATTATGACATTAACATATGACATAAAATAAGTATCCTCGTACTTTTTATTTTTTACCCGGATCAATATATAGCTTAAAAAAAAGATTATTTAAGTATATATTTTTCAAGAATAAAAATGAAATTAAGAAGAGGAAACAAACATCGACCTCTAACTCCAGTTCGCACGTGTCTTTCACGTGACAAAGTTTCTAGTCTCTGCCCGGTACGAGTCAACTCAACACGCTTTCACTCACCCATACATACATCATACATACATACATACACCTCTGTATGTATCCATCATCCCTCTCTTTCCGTCGTACTTGAAACAGCGGTTTCCTGCCATCTCGTAGAACCCTAATTAATTATTACGAATTCTCTATCAAGATCACCACTTTCCATTTCATCATATTAGACAATCCCTAATTTTCAACCCTAATTCCTCTAGTAATTCTCAACGAAACAATGGATTCGCAGCCGAACAATCTTTACGACACGGCGTCGCAGCCGGACACGGGTCACGACGATGCCTATACATTTCTGGAATTCAATACTCAAGGCGAAGAAGACTTCGATTACCCTGAGTTTCAAGAGCTCTCACAGCCTGGCGCCGTTCGATCTTCACCGTCATCATGGCCAACACCGTCAGACTCCATCTCCGTGGACGCTACTGCAGCCGTCGATCATCATTCTGACAGCAACGCTTCCCCTGTCTCGGCAAGTTCGGGCAAGGGAGGTGGTGGCAGGGGGAATAATAATAATAGCAATAAGAATAATAACAACAATCAGGCGTCTGCGGTTGATGCCCTAGCTGCGGGGATGAGCGGGTTGAATTTCGAAGAGACGGGGGATGATGAGGGTTATGAGTATTCAAAAGGGGATTTTATGGAACATGCATGTAGGTATTGCGGGGTGCAGAATCCGGCGTGTGTTGTGAGGTGTAACGTGCCGTCGTGTCGTAAGTGGTTCTGTAACTCTAGGGGGAATACTTCTGGTTCTCACATTGTCAATCATTTGGTACGTCATAATTTCTGTGTTCTTCTTTGATTTCGTTCCGTATTACATTCACTTGTTCCCAAAATCATTTATGTTTTTGCTAATTTTATCTGTCTGGTAAATGACAATTCTCGTATGCCAATGGCAAGTTTCTTTTATGCAACATAATCTTTTACTGGCTTCATATTGAAGTTAGTTTCTCACTGGTAATTAGTTTTGGTAACTGATCTTGTTCCATCTGATTTTGATGCAAATATTTATAAGTGTCCTTTCAGGTGCGAGCTAAACACAAAGAAGTCTGTCTTCATAAAGACAGCCCTCTGGGAGAGACGATTCTTGAGTGTTACAATTGTGGATGTCGAAATGTTTTCATTCTCGGATTTATTTCGGCCAAGACAGAGAGTGTGGTTGTTCTACTTTGCAGGGAACCTTGCCTTAATCTGAATTCCTTGAAAGACATGAATTGGGACCTGAGTCAATGGTGTCCACTTATTGATGATAGATGTTTCTTGCAGTGGCTTGTTAAGGTTATTATATATGTTTGTGTTGACATCATCAAGATACAAAGTTTACTAGTTTAGAATCAGAAACTGATCAAGTATGTTTCTTGCAGGTTCCCTCTGAAACCGAGCAGCTGCGGGCACGCCAGATCAGTGCACAGCAAATTAACAAGGTTGAAGAACTTTGGAAGACAAACCCTGATGCTACATTGGAAGATCTTGAGAAGCCTGGTGTAGATGATGAACCTCAACCCGTTGTATTAAAGTATGAAGATGCCTATCAGGTTCTAATACCCATGGCCTTAAATTGATAGTGAAAATGCCATGATATTTTATAGAATTTGCTAAAATGTTTGCTTTTTAGAGATGGTTCTCAAATGGTAGTGTTGTGTGTCTACTTCTTATTGCAGTATCAAAATGTGTTTGCCCCGCTTATCAAGCTTGAAGCCGACTATGATAAAGTAAGTGGTGCTTCTAATTCTTGCTCCCATTTTTTCAATGAGCAACTATGCTAAGTTGATTTAATTGTTTGATATTTTTCTCAACAGATGATGAAAGAATCTCAAAGTAAAGATAATCTCACGATCCGGTGGGATATTGGTCTTAACAAGAAACGTGTTGCGTATTTTGTTTTCCCAAAGGTGCTTCATTCTCTTCATTTGCATCCACATCATCACTCTTATATACATCTTGGTAATCTTTTGGCTTACTAACCTTCAGTTCGATATAAAGCCAAGTATTGTTAAAACTGCAGGAAGACAACGAATTACGTCTTGTACCTGGTGATGAGTTACGACTCAGATACTCAGGAGATCCAGCACATCCAGCTTGGCAGTCAGTTGGACACGTGGTATGACATGTCAGCATAGCAGAGTGAATATTTTTCCCTTTATGTTTTCTGTATAAGACTTTCACTTTTTATAACGGGGTTTCGGTTTTTTCAGATAAAGTTAACTGCACAAGAGGAGGTGGCACTTGAGCTTCGTGCAAGTCAAGGAGTTCCTTGTGATGTGAATCATGGCTTTAGCGTCGACTTTGTATGGAAGAGCACAAGTTTTGATAGGATGCAGGGTGCTATGAAAACTTTTGCTGTTGATGAAACAAGTGTCAGCGGGTGGGTATTATCTGGTGACATGCATATGAATCTTACATAAATTTAAGAAAAACAAAAAATAACAATTTTTTTCTTTCTTAATGTAGAATCTTTTTGGATTTTACAGTTAAGTGTGCATTTATGGTGTGAATGTGCTGTATTTGTTCAGGTATATATACCATCATCTGTTAGGCCATGAGGTTGAGGTGCAGATGGTTCGCAATGCATTACCCCGTCGTTTTGGTGCCCCGGGTCTTCCGGAGCTTAATGCATCTCAAGTAGGATTTGTTCACTGCATATTTTCAACTTACTTGTGTTTATATGATGACTAACTTACAGCATTATTGGTAGGTTTTTGCCGTAAAAAGTGTGCTTCAGAGACCAATAAGTTTGATTCAAGGGCCACCAGGCACCGGTAAAACAGTAACTTCTGCTGCACTTGTTTATCATATGGCTAAACAGGGCCAGGGACAGGTTCTGGTATGTGCTCCAAGCAATGTGGCTGTAGACCAACTTGCAGAGAAGATAAGTGCCACTGGTTTAAAGGTAACTTAAATCTCTTATTTATTTGTTGGTTTCATAAATATTGTAATCAAGTAGTGCTCAATATCTGTTTTTATAATCAGGTTGTAAGGCTTTGTGCAAAATCAAGGGAAGCTGTAAGTTCACCAGTAGAGCATTTGACACTTCATTATCAGGTTTGTTTATCTCATCATTTTACCACTATATAAAAGCACTCTCTCCTTATTAATTTTAAGACTAGAAATTGTATGTCAGCACCAAATCTCAACCATTCATTTCTTTCCCTTTAGTCTATAATCCCTAAAATCAATCATTAATCTCCCCCACAAAGCTTAATTCCGAACCACCATATTTTAAGACTACAAAATTATAAGTCAATATGAAATCTGTCTCCGCATCTTCCCTCCTCGCTACCGCCGACCACCACCAATACTCTCCACCATCCCTCTCCATTCTTTGTCACAGTATAGCTTGGGCACCCTACTAGCGCTTCAAATATATACATTATTATGATTTCTTAAATGCTTCTTGGTTTTTTATTAGCTTGAAATCTTGAATTGAATTTGTTTCATTTAAGGTTCGCCATCTTGATACATCTGAGAAAAGTGAACTTCACAAGCTTCAGCAATTGAAAGATGAACAAGGTGAGTTCTTACCCATTTCATTCCTATCCGCTTGTGTATAGCATATTAACTATGAGATGTTTCTCAATATAATACTGGAAATTAATATAACCATCACGTTTTCTATTCTTAACATCTCAAAATAAGATTGGTGTTTTACTTTTTTCTTCATTAAAATTTTACAGGGGAGCTATCAAGCAGTGATGAGAAGAAGTATAAAGCATTAAAGCGGGCTACAGAGAGGGAGATATCTCAGAGTGCTGATGTTATCTGTTGCACATGTGTTGGTGCTGGAGATCCTCGGTTGGCAAATTTCAGATTCCGTCAGGTTGACCTTTCATGGCACTATATAACTATGACTCAGTTATTACTGATGACATTTCATTGTAATTCACACATTTTTATGTTTTTTAAAATGTTCTGTAGGTGCTTATTGACGAATCCACTCAGTCAACTGAGCCCGAGTGTCTCATACCTCTTGTTCTTGGGGCAAAACAGGTGCTCCCGTATCTACACATAATAATACAAATATGGTGGTTATGTGTTCTAATGATTATTGTCTTGTACCAGGTTGTTCTTGTTGGTGACCATTGTCAGCTTGGTCCAGTGATCATGTGTAAGAAAGCAGCACGTGCTGGCTTAGCTCAATCTCTTTTTGAACGGCTTGTGCTTCTTGGTGTAAAACCAATTAGATTACAGGTTCAATACCGTATGCATCCCTCGCTTTCAGAATTCCCGTCCAATAATTTTTATGAAGGTACGCTTCAAAATGGAGTGACCATAAACGAAAGACAATCAACTGGCATTGATTTTCCGTGGCCTGTGCCAAACCGCCCCATGTTCTTTTATGTCCAGGTAATGTACAGTTATTTTATTATTATAATTATCATTTTTGCATTATTATGTGAATTTGATCTTTTATTGTAGATGGGACAAGAAGAAATCAGTGCCAGTGGAACGTCATATCTTAATAGGACAGAGGCTGCAAATGTTGAAAAAATAGTGACTACTTTCTTAAGGAGTGGTGTAGTTCCAAGTCAGGTACGTAGAATTACTGTATTTATTTATTTATTTATTTTTTAATGCTGGCATTTACAATATATATCGATTATAATGTATATTGGGTTATGTTGTTGTTGATATATTGATTTTAATAAATGGTATGTAGATTGGGGTTATAACGCCATATGAAGGTCAGCGTGCATATATTGTCAACTACATGTCAAGAAACGGTGCACTTAGGCAGCAGCTTTACAAGGACATTGAGGTGAGTTGTTGTCTTTATTTATTATTCTTTCTTTTACCTTGTTGGTCTATTTTTGGGGTTAAATTTAGAGTATTACTCAGGTTGCAAGTGTGGATTCGTTCCAAGGGAGAGAAAAAGATTACATTATTTTGTCATGTGTGAGAAGTAATGAACATCAGGTCAGTAGTACTTTATAGTTTTTCTAATTGTTGAATTTCGGTTAGTGGTAAAGCTTTATGACAAATGTACTGCATGCTTTGTGTGTGTTCTGTCAGGGTATTGGATTTTTGAATGATCCACGCAGGCTTAATGTTGCACTTACTCGTGCACGGTATGGTATTGTCATTCTTGGAAACCCTAAAGTTCTGAGCAAGCAACCATTATGGAATGGCTTACTCACACACTATAAGGTATCTGTATATATCCTTGCTGCTAGGTCTTTTCTTTTTATTGATCTCCAAACCGTCATGAAATTTTGTTCATATATGGCATATCTATAACTTTCCTTATTTGAAAAAAAGTAAAATAAAATAAAATGCTGTGAATAGGAGCATGAGTGTTTGGTGGAAGGGCCTCTGAACAACTTGAAGCAGAGTATGGTTCAATTTCAGAAGCCAAAAAAAGTATGATATCTCTTTGGTCCTTTTTGTTTCTATAATGGCAGAATGCAGTCAAGAGTTGTCAATACTGTAATATGTAGTGATTTTTTTGGGTCACTTGATGTGTAGATATATAATGATCGGAGGTTTTTCTTTGGTGGTGGGCCTGGTATTGCACACAATGACAGCTTTGGATCTGTTGCTTCAGCAAATCCTGGTGCTGATAGAAGAAACGGTCGTTCAAGGGGTATGATAGTTTTTCAATCATTAGTTTGTTCGGTTTGAATTTCAACTTTGTGAAACTGTGTATATTCTGGGAATCAAAATTGATGATCATTTGTCTCTACTTTTGTGGATATAGGTTCATATATGCCTCCTGGACCACCTAATGGTACTCATAAGCCCGGTTTGCATCCTGCTGGATATCCAATGCCCCGGGTGCCTATTTCACCTTATCATGTTGGGCCTCAACCTTATGCCATACCAACTCGTGGTGGGATACATGGACCTGTTGGTGGTGTTCCTCAGCCAGGGAATAGGGGATTTGGTGGCGGCAGGGGGAATGGTGGTCATCTCCCGCACAAGCAGCCAATAGGTGCTGGCATGGGGTCAAGTTTTAACTTTTATTCAATGGAAAATTCTAATAGCCAGCCATCACCTGGCGGTCCATTATCTCAGCCTGGGTTTGTTTCTAATGTTAGTACTTTCTTGGACGCCCTTTCTTTTCTCTAGGAACTAAATAGAGGTGGTTTTGAACCATATACTCCCTCCGTCCTAATATTATTCTGCTCTATACTATTGTAGTATGTCCCAAAATAATTGTGCACTTCTAAAAATAGACTTTCAGTGATTGCTACTTTTCCTATTTTATCCTTAATTAGTTACAATTATTACATCCTTTTACAAGTCAATGATGAACTAAATGTAAGGCTAAATATGACATTTTCACTAATTAAGCTTGGCATTAATTGCATTGTCTTAAACTGTGTGTTTTTTTTGTCCGTAGACGATAATGTTCGGATGGAGGGAGTACTTATGAATGGGTTGTGTTTAAACTCAAACTAGGTCAAATTGATAGTATTAGCTTAAACAAATAAATTTAAAAGATGGACAAAGAAGTGCCTGTAGGTCAACCAAATCTCACCTGGCTTTTGACCCATTGTAAAAAGCGTCCTGTTTTGGCACTGGCCCAACCGGACCATCTTGCCATCTTAAATTACGATCATTCTTTGAAACTTGTGTTTGTTGAGCTGTAAGATTAATTGTGTTGCATGTAACAGATGACTCAAGGGCCAGGCCAGACATTTCGTGATGGGTTTTCAGTTGGGGGCATGTCACAGGTATTATATGAACTGAAAGATGACTTTCACCCATTTATGCATGATATCTATGCTCTCTCTCTCTCTAAGTAATTGGTAAAACAGGATTTCTTGGGTGATGATTTTAAAAGCCAAGGATCACATGTTCAATACAATGTTGCTGATCTTTCCACACAGGTAAGTGTTATCAATAGTTACCTATGTAAGTTTCATGGTGGATGTGGCAATATGGGTGGGTCTGGCGGGTTGGGTAACGGGTGAAATTGGTTTGGGTTGAAATAGGATGGTCAGTGTTGGGTTGGTCTTATGATCACTTCTTTGTTTATTTAATAAGAATTTTTATACATAATTAATGTTAGTTACTTATGCAAAAAATAATATTGTACAATAAGAATCTAAATCTTGGAATAAAAAGGATCTAGGAGGTTGTATGTTGTAGAAGTAGACTTTGGGCAACTTCCAACACATTCAACCTGTTCTTTTTTAGCTAAGTTGATTGCTTTTATCTGTTTTAGATAGGACACAACCAAAATTGGGCCAGTTATAAGCAAATGGGTGAAAATTGCTACCTATATTTCAGGGGCTATTTTGTTTTTCAAACTAATACAGCTTTAATCGATCATCTTTGTTTCAGGCTTCTCAAGGTGGATATGGTGTTGACTATGTTACACCAGCGACCCAGGCTGGGTTTCCAGGTAGTTTTTTGAATCAGAATTCCCAAGCTGGATTTTCTCGCTATGGAGTTGGAAACGATTTCATGTCTCAGGTTCGTACATTGAATGTTCTAATGTCTACCCTACCCAAACGATATCATACTTTATGGAGAAATGTAACACTAGTCTATGTTAGCCAGAAGTGACAATTTTGACCCATTTATATACAAGTTGGTTGATTTGGTTATGTTTTACATCTAAGGGTCCAATGGGTCAAGATAAAAAAGAATACAGCTAAAAAAGGAAACAGGTCAAATTGGTTTGAGTGTGTCAAAAAGGTTGATAGTCATGAAATGCAGCCAAATACATAACACTCTCTAAATCCCTTTTTTAAAAATTGGATTGTCATTGCAATGAATTATTTTTCTGATCATATTTATTACATATGTAATTTTTTTTAAACAAAGAAAGTGTTCGTGTCACAAACCTTTTTACCAGTATTGAGAGTAGCATTTTTTTTACCCAAACCCATTTTGCCTTGGGTCATTTTGCAACAGCCACTGTTAGGAGCCATTGCCAACCAATATATATTTGCAATGATGATAACGAGCATTAGCAAATAACTAATATTGATTTGGAATCTTCCTAAACTCAGCAAGTTTTGCAACTTCTGTCGGAAGTATTTACTTTATGTGGTTGTCAACTCTGTTGGGTGTTTTAATAGGAGTACATGGGTCATGGTTCACAAGGTTTGTTTACACAAGTCGGATTTAAGGATCCATCACTAGATGATTCGTCACAGAGCCACTTCAGTGCATCCACCACCTCTTCCCTTCAGACACAGGTTCTGTTTTTAAATCTTGTGTGTTCTTTTTTTTTCAGTGGATCCAGCACTACCATTTACATGCCGAAGCATGAATAATTTACAACTAGGGGGGTGTTTGAGTTTGCATTTTGAACAATTAATTATCTGATAATTACAGCTTCAAACAGTGGAAGTATTCAAATAGCATCTTTTACAACCTGTTTTATTACATCTGATTCTCATTAAATTCAAGCACCCCCTAACAATGTTGCTTTTATACCTAAAAGAAGTAATTACAAAGTTGCTTTCGCGTGCAGGGTGTGATGAATCCCTTGTACTCTCAGTCTTTTACACATTACAACTCGCAACCCGTAAACATGCCAGGTCAGCAACAGCAAACACAACAGGGACAGGCCTCCCACTACAATGGTTAAGAGATCACGGGAGTGCTTTCGATCTATTGAAGGGTTATTGATCAGCGACTTGATTTCCTTCACTATATCTATCTATCTACCCTTAAGATGACAAGATCAAGCCAGATGTTTGCAAATAATCGGAAGTGTAATCCTTTTGGACTGGAGGATAACATGATATGATGAATCCAGAGTTATTGGGATCAGATTGAACATGATTAGTGGCAAATCAAGGGCTGAGTATGCATGCATCAGATAACCCCAAAAGAGATTTGGAAGGAGGCACACACAATACATGGATTTAGATTTGTTGGTGGTAATTGGTTGAAATGAGTAAACAAGGAGCAGGTGCTGTGGTGATATTTCGTACAGCGATGCTTTCAGAAAATCGTCTATTTTTCTAAAACCCATCACCATTGATAGGGGGTGTAAATGTGTGATACTTTTAAGTGAATTTAGTGAACGGTTTATCTAATACAAACGATGATTTGTAGTAGAAGGTAGAGGTGTGGTGGATTCTATATGGGTGGGTTAGGTATATATATATATATATATGAATTGTGTGTGTGATTTTAGTATTTGATTTGATCAATGTTTATGAAATAACTATGCTCTTACAATACTACGGATTTGAAAGGGTACTTCAATTTTCTTCTTGCTGGAAAGTCTTTAAATTATGGGTCATCTACACTCTCAATTGTTATATTTCAAAAAAATTTCGAACTTTTTATCATTTGACAATTGGATTAGGCACCGGGTTGAACCAGGAATTGTTGGTAAGACTGTTTTACTTAACCCGTGAAACGGAAACAGGCTAAAGTCTTAAATATTATGATAATCATGTGGTTTTTAAGACCCTGTTCAATGGTGGGTCTGGTATGGTTCTTCATATCAACTTATATGATGTTACAGGACAAATGAAAACGCATATAAACAATGCCACATTGCTTTCAACAAAGATTTATACGCTTTCCAATTAGAAAACAAATGCTTTATACACGTTCAGGAGACATACATTTTGCTAGAAAAAAAACAAAGCAGCGAAAGATAATTAATAATCATATCATGCAGTAATTTCATGTCCAGCAGTCGGTCAGTCAGTCCGAAGATAACAGAGTTGTTTGCTTGATTTTCAAGCAGAGGTCTTTAAATCACCATTTTTTCTGCTTCCGTTTTAATTCTTTTAAATTTTTATAATTTAGAATGATGTTTCCAAGGGCAGCCACCTTCAAAAGCATGTTCAAGTACATCTTCCATTCTCTTGGCAAGCAGTATCTGCGTAGCAACACACCAAAAAATGTAAACAACTCCAGCACAAATATGTTTGACTTGAAAAGTCAATTAAATCCATATCAAGTGTCTAATAGAATGATCGACTTTTCTAGCCATCACTTATTCACTAGCAATTTTGACGCTGCCCATATTGACTGTCTAAAAGACTAATTGACTTCCACACTACTTCGTTCTACTCAGAAGTCAAATTGTACATATATCAGAGTGCGCAATAGAGAGATTGATTTTTAAATAATCACTGTGCTTCGTAAGAATAAGTAATTTTCAATAAAATTCACAAGTTTGAATGATGCTTTTAGCACTATGTCCAAAAAGGCACTCATTCTTCTAAATTGAAGTGTGTGCGCGATTTTTTTTTTCTTTTTCTGGTGGCATTGTTACAAGAAAAAAAAATGTTTGATCACTGATATTTAACATGAAACCATGCTAGTGTGCCGAAAAATTTGAGCCCTCTCCAAATTCAGGATTGAAACTAAGTTCATTGGAGGATCAAATTGCATATTTTTTTTAGAAAAGCATCAAAACTTTTGTGGATAGTATTCACCTCCAGACTTCCAAGAACAGCTGAAGGAACTTCAGCCAAATCTTTCAAATTTCTCTCTGGCAGGATAACTCTCTTAAGCCCATAGCGGTGTGCCGCCAACACCTGTTAAATAACAAAACCAGAATTGAAAAGATCTTGGGTCAAAATGGGTGATTCTCAAGTAAGGATGAAAACAGGTGTCGAAATGACATATGAATATTCAGAATGACATGCAGAGGTATGTATTAATGTGAGGAAGCAATTACTAACCTTATCTTTGATACCCCCAACAGGTAAAACCAGACCACGTAAAGTCATCTCTCCAGTCATTGCTGTATCTGCTCTAACCTTTTTCCTACCAAAAAGTGAAACTAAGGACGTGACAAGTGTCACACCTGCTGATGGCCCATCTTTTGGTACAGCCCCGGCTGGAAAATGTATATGAACATCCCGTCCTTCAAGGAGATTAGTTTCTTGTGCAGTAGCCAAGTTTAGTTCAGTTGCCCTTGCTCTTACCTACAGCAACGTTTTAATTTCAAAATTAAGGGTATAATAATGACAATAATAATAAGAGAAATATGATAGATGAGAAGATAATAAGATACCCATGTGAGTGCTATTTGTGCTGATTCTTTAATAACATCACCCAGTTGTCCAGTTAGATGTAGATCACCTTTTCCTGGTGTTGCTGTTGCCTCCACAAACTGGACTTCTCCACCAAAGGCAGTCCAAACTAAGCCAACCGAAACACCTGGGGTTACAACCCTCTCAGCAGCCTCTTTATCATCATACTTTGGAGGCTGCACTCATGTCAAGAAATCAAGAAAATAAGCAAATACAAGCTTAGGCCCATTCAAAAGTCGCAAGATAGGTGGCTGGGTGGCTGTGTAACAGGTTAGAACGGGCTCAGGGTGAAATGGTTCATTTTTAGCACAAATCAAAACAGGTCGCATTGACCACAACACTTTTTTTTCTTTCCTTATTTGTATTAATATTCTTATATTCATTAAAGATAGACTTTCGCCAAATTTCAATCTGCTTGATCCATTCCCCTTTTAGCTAGAGATTTACTTTGACCATATGACCCATTGAAGATAAAAGATAAGTAAATGGGTCGAAAATGCCACTCTAGTCAAGATCAACTCGACTCTTTTGGCTTGATTTCCTAAAATTCAAGTAAGAGCGTAAGATCATAACAAAAGTACTTAAAATTAAATAACAGTAACCAAAGTGGATTCATATGGTGTTTTAGTGCCACTAAAAGTTTTATAATACTCCCATGTTCAGTAACCACAGGTATTTGAAATAAATGTTAAGGACATGTAATGTAAATTTCTTACCCCTAGTACTTTTTCCAGCATATCTTCATCCACAATCAATGGTGACATAATTCTGAATACATTCGAGATTTCATGATTATTAACACCCATTGGTATGACTTCCATCTCTACTTCAGTTCCTCCCTCAGTAAGTCTACTTTCCAACAATGGTGAAGAAATTGGGTGAATATTTTTGTTAATTGGAAGACTATGCTCCTGCTCTGCCACTGTTACAGCTGCTGCACGAGCTAAGGCTGCAAGGTTCCTTTCCAGATTTCTCACACCAGCTTCTCTAGAGTACCTCTCAATAACAATTTTCACCATGGCCTAACCAGTAAATTTGATAAAGGGCAGGTCAAAGTCGGTTCATTTTAGGTCAAGTCAAAATGGGCCCGGTCACGCAGGTTGACCCGTCAACATTTTGTTGCATACTATTTCTCATAACTAGTTAGGGTATTAAATATGAATACGAATTAAACTGTTCGACATGTTCCTTTGGAGCTAAATTTTTATTTTACCTATTTGACCATTATTAGTTGAGTGTTTTTGGTGGAAAGAGCTCAAAAAAACTTGAAGAACAAACCAGTGTTAACATGTGAATACAACATCATATGTGGAAATTTTTTTCAAGTGTGGTGGGTGGGTAACAGGTTTAAATGGGTTCGGAAGTAGGTATGGTCATAACGAGCCAGTGACCCATCAAATCTTTCTTGTATTTTTTGCATTTAATAATTACTAAATAAAATATGATTGCTGAAACTACTATGAGATAATTCTTCAATTTTTTTGAATAAAGCAATTTAGGTGGTTGTTAACACTTGGGTATGCCACGGGTGACTTTCAACTCACAGACCCCTTTCCTAATTAGCTTTTTATAAATACATTTTTGCCCATTTGACCCTATTGCAATAAAATATGACCCACAACTGCCCCCCTAAAATAAATAACATATGTTGTAACGAACTATGCATGATTGTAAGCTCTTTGACTGCTACTGGCAATATAAGAACTCAATTGTACAAAAAGAAATCTGAGTAATTACAGACCTCAGGGAATTTAAGGAAATCAGCATTCAATCCATGCTGATTCAGAACACGTGGAATTAGATGGCGCATTGCTATCCTAAGCTTCTCTTCAGATGTATATCCAGGAAGCTCAATAACTTCCATTCTATCTAAGAGTGGTGGAGGAATGGGCTGTGCCCTATTTGCAGTGGCCACAAAGATCACTTTTGATAGGTCAAAAGGAACATTCAAATAGCTTTTTTAAGGAATATAAATTAAGGAATAATCAATAATGGTTCAAGGTATTTATAGCTTCTGAAAAACAGTTACTCAAAAAATCCATCATAGGATACTGATCATTAAATGATGTGTTTTGTTCTGGGTCAAGAACCTCAAGCAGTGCTGAAGCAGGGTCGCCACGAACATCTGATCCTGTCTTATCAATTTCGTCCAGCAACATAACGGGGTTGCACACACCCACTTTCTGAAGTCGAAACAAAATTAAAAGTCAAAATATGCCTAGTTATGTAACAAATAATTATGGTAATATGGAACTTGGTAAGTTAATAAATTTTACCTCAAGCAAAAAAGAAAAAGAAAAAAATATATATTCAAAATCCATATTCACCTTTAATCCATCAATGAGGCGGCCTGGCATGCTTCCAATGTATGTCCTCCTGTGTCCTCTAATGTCAGCTTCATCCTTCACACCACCAAGGGATATCCGTATGAATTTCCTACCGAGAGCCGCTGCAATAGATGATGCCAAAGATGTTTTTCCAACACCCGGTGGGCCGACAAAGCATAGTACGGGGCTTCTGGCATCTGGTTTCAGCTGCAAAACAAGGACATGGCTGCGTTCACTTCCAGAAAAATCCTTCATTTTTCCAGAAATTTTTTCAAAGAAAACTGAAAATTAGTAAACATGTTCACTTACATATTTTTTCAAAAAAAAACAAAAAATTCCCTCACTTTTTCACTTTTACCAAACTCCTCAATTTTTTCAAACTTCCATACTTTTTCAAGAAAACACTTCAACTATAACATGTTTTTCATTTTTCTCTGAAAAAGAAAAACCCCACCCCTTAATCTAAACACGTTTTCTATTTTTTTTAGAAAATGAAAACTTCACTATTTTTCACAGAAAAACAAAAAACAGAAAATCTTTCCCCTGCTAAACGCAGCCTTAAATGTTAAACATCTACTTTTATTTTTAGAGTTTAGTTTACTAAAATGTATTAAACTTGTTACGTTTTGTTAGTTTATGTATCCAACTTTGAAACTTACTACTTATTATACCTAAGTTTCAAAAGTTACCATTTAATTTCTCAAGAAACCTACTATTCGAGTAACAGAAGGAAGAAACACATCAACTGCCAAGTCAGCCAACCGGTGTCACACCATCTTACCTGATATACGGTCCAATACATAAAAATGGTGAGTTTATTACATTAAACAGTAAATTTTTCAATGTTAAATACAACACAATAACAAAACATGACAAGTTTAATACGTTTTGATATATTAAAATTTTACTTTTAAATTATTATGAGAAGAATAGATTTGTTTTAAGTTGCATCATCAATAATTTTATTTAACATTATTGTTGGAATTTAGAAATTTTATTTCATTTTTAGTACGAGCCGATCATCAAATGCCTGTGAGATGTAGAGCCACCCACGTAACAGAGTGTTACATCACAAGTCATGTATTACATGTTAAAAATAATTTATACATGAGAGATTCTACATTTTCTTATAAATTTCTTTTACTCACTTTTTTACTCACTAGATCATAACATATGTAAGAATTAAAAAAAGATATTAGAAAAGAGATTTAGTAGATTACGTATATCACAATATAGTGAGAAAGAGGATTTAATAGGAACGAATATAATTTTTATTTATGTTGTCTCATGAATTAGATGGATTATGTCACGCGTTCACATATGTAAGAAAACAATTAAACATAGGAATCTAAACGAGACAAGCTACTCGCGAGCTATTCGAGCTTGGATCGTTAAAAGTTCGAAACGAGCCGAGCCGAGCTCCAGATAGTGGGCTCGCTTAAGCTTGTGAGCCTAAACGAGCTCCGTATATAATATAATTTATATTTTATATGTTTCATTTTTAATATTTATATATGTCATTTTAATAAAAATATCAAAATAATACTCGAGTCTAAATTAGCCGAGCCCGAGCTTCATAAATCTTAAACGAGCCGATCTCGAGATCAACATCATTAGCTATAAACGAGCCGAACTCGAGCTTAAAAAAGCCTAAACGAGCTCAGCTCGATAAGTGTTTAGCTTAGCTCGGCTCGGCTCGTTTACATCCCTAAATTTATTTATTTAAACACATGGTTTATGCACCATACATACATTAGTAAGGCCTTGCGTACGACCCTCGGGTGAGGGCTCAGCTTTGTCTTCAGGTTACTCGGGTAGAAGAGGAACACCCATACGGGTGCCAAATGCAAGCCGACCGGGTGAGCTATTCGATTCCCCAAACCCGATTGTACCTCCTCTCTCTTCCTTTTTCTCTCTCTCTCTTACATGTATGTATATATATATTAAAATAATAATAATAATAAAGTGGAGTAAAATTGGATTGCTATACTTCACTTTTGGGTAGGAAAAGGACAAAAAGTGAAAATTTATGTGGCGTTTGGGTTTGTTAACCTGATTCGGTTGCTATACTCGTGGTCAAAGAGCTATGACCCTAACAAGTGTCAAAATCAATAAATAAGATAAAAAAAGAGAATTATTACATTACACATGTTAATATTTGAGTAATTGTGAGAATAAAGTACGACGACAAAATATAAGGTGATAGAATTTTTTATTTTCAATTATATGGGTTGCCTCAACCCTATTCCATTCAAATCTAACTATACTAAACTATTTTAAAATTTCAACCAATTTATATAATTATTAAGTAGGTTTATGATCATTCGCTAAATTTATTAATTTTAAAAATAATTTTATAATTATTAAAATTACACGTGTCTCCTAATCTTCTACTATACATATAAGGTTTTGAATGGTATCGTTTGTAAAAATGTAACAGTTGAAATAGAAGAAAATAAAATAAAATAATTTAATAAAATCTTTAACGAGCACCTAGGCTCGTGACTCCCTTCAAGAACAAAGAAATAACGAGCTCTTCACGAAGCTCTTGCAATGGTCTTAACGAGCATACAAGCTTGTAATGGCATTGTTAGGCACGATAACGAGCTCGTCATAGCATCCAATTTCGATGTTTTTATAAAAAAAAACCTTTAAATAAAATATATTGTAAAATAGTTGGTTAAAAATCATATATTTTAAGAAAATAAAACACTATATATATATTGGTGGGATGCTAGCGCCGATACATCGGCTTTTTTGACGGCGATGTCCGTTTTTTAAGGTCAAAATGGGTCCACCATTCCCGTTCCCATGTTCACACAACTACATGACAAAACAAACACCTTTCAATTTGTTTCATTGTTTTTTCTAAACATGTTAATATCAACCCGATTGGTTCGTAACAATTTTTAATCGTACATAATAAGTTACAAGTAATTAATACATATGATAAAAGTTAATGATAAATAAAGTTATATATGATTATTTTTATTATGTAAGAATCACTTTTATTATGTTATAGATATGTTTTTTTACGACAATAAAATATCATATAATAAAACTAACAAGACGACAAAAATTATAAAAAAGAGAAGCAAAAGAGAGAGAAAACCATAAAACATAATAAAAGTATGAAAATCTCATCTAAAAGATTAATCTTATTAGGTTGTAAGATATAAAATCTAACATTTCAATTGGCAGATATTAAAATTAAATTTTCAAACACTTATACATTCATTTTTTAAGATCATGAATATAATTTTTTTAATAACAAAATATTTGTTACTAAAATTATTTAGAGTTGGTAAATTAAAATTTTGGAATATTTAATTTTTAATTAGTATCGTAATGATTATTATGTACAACCACTATATTTGGACAAGTGTGGTCTATATATTTTAGTACTTATAAAATATTATAAGGAACAAATAAACAATAAAAAATATTATTAAAATTTCTGTGCATGCTTTAGGCTTCTTACGTGTGTGTCTCACAATTTCGAGGAAGGAATCAGTCGAGTCCTCGTCGGTTGGCGACTTTTTATTTTTTATTTTTTAAATGTAAATTTATCTTAAATTTATTGGCAGGACTCGCAGTCGTGACTTTAGGTATAAGAGTGGACGTATCCAATCATCGGGTGCAAGCTAGTTGGTGCATGACCACACCCAAACACCATCGCCCACACCCCCTATAAACCTCCCAGCTGATTTCCGAATTCTGATCACGCTGAAACTTTTTTTGACTCTGTGTGTGTGTATATATATAGGTGAAAGATAGGATGGTTGGGGGGATGAATGTAGGATTTAGAGTGATGTGAGTGGGATGGAGGGAGATGGGAAGGAAAAATGATGTGGCGTTAACGTGACAATGAGAATGAGGGGGATGGATACACATAGTCTAAGAAACACCAAAATAAACTACCTAAATACCACTAGACTATAAGCCATGGGTTGACTACTTGATAATTGTCTCTTGAATCAACACTTTTTAACGACAAAAAAAGCCGAATAAAGTGCCTCTATTTAGAACTTTTATATATCTAAGTTAACCTTCTATGAATGATGTATGTTATTGTGTGGTATACATTTAAAATCGTAATTTATTGATGTGATATGTTTGATACATATCTGGAGTCAAGTGATCGTAAACTAATATTATTGAGTTGAGCTCTATTTATATGCATCAATTATATAAAAGATGCATAATCTTAGACTTATGTACATCTATTTCAAATAAATATTAATGTTCGTGCTTTACTTTTTTATTTGACTAGATGCATACGAGTATATGATAAAATATTAAAGCAAATTGATGCAAAATTATAGTTTTAACTCACTATTACAAAAAAGACTTTCATTATTTCCTATTGAGGTTTAAAAAAAGCATTTAAAAAGAAACCATATAGAGTATATTCACGTTTTTATAAGATTAAGACCCGGTTGCTTAGAAAAAAATTGTGTCGAAAAGTTTCAAAAAATTCACCATTTCTATGAAGAAACATGGTCTAAAGCACATGTTTTGGCGTGTCTTAAAAATGCTAAAATCGAGCCTTGTTTCTGTATCAAAGAAACTTGGTCTAAAATTTCAAAAACATTAGGGCCATATTAAAAACAGGTTCACTAAAGAAATAACTTGAATCCTTTTCAATTCCGGCCCAACAATTTGGCCCGCAATGTATATCGCACTTTCACCAAACCAAAGAAAAGGAAGTTAAGGGTGCATTTACTTTCAAAAAAATCTTTTATTTTTCAAGAAATTTTTCTAAGAAAACTTGAAACTATATGTTCACTTACACATTTTTTTTAAAAACAAAAAACTCTACTTTTTCATATTTTGCAAACTTTTTCATTTTCCAAAAAAATTTCCACAGACTAATTAAATCATTACATGTTAATGAGTAATGAATCATTCCTAAGTAAATTAGAGATAATAAATTCGAGTATGTATGTCCACTTTCAACCACCACCACCGACCACCATCACTATCACCACCATCATCTGCCGCTATCATCACTACAAGCATCACCACCACAACTACCGGCTGCAACCATCACACACTCGTAGTTCATAACACAATCATAATCTTTACTAATACCTCCGCCTTGACCAATACTCGTCACAATTACCATCATTGTCAACCATCACTCACCGCCATTAATTGTCATTGATCATTTGAACTTCGACTCCGCCAACACCTTTGTAACATCCGTAAACCCGGCCTAGTTGTGGGCGGGTCAATGGTAAGTAAGAGTGTGTTTAATTATGCGTATTTA
>JAUEJL010055111.1:0-19821 GCA_032274825.1 Drosophyllum lusitanicum | reverse complement strand
ATTTTCATTTACGCATGAGTTTGTATTTTTCGTTTGAATTTAGTTAATCATGGATTACACTAAAATGGGGGAGGAATCTTGGTGATTTTAGTGTTATCAAAGCCATTTAGTATAATCGGGATTGATTTTGAGACTAGCCGATTCTAGACTTGATTATAATTTGGGTTTGGAGGTGCGGATCGCACATTCGAATAAATTAAGTTAATATCGGGATACGGTACAGGGGTCCGGGGGCTGGCCCTTAGAGGGGTTCCAAGGGGCAGAGCCCCGACATTTGATAACCGCCGCCGTAACTGCCTCCGTAACCGCCGCCTAGCCGCCACCCCTCAACCGCCGGAGATAACCGCCGGTTCGGCCCCTATATATAGGGGTGCTCGGCAGTTGATGGATGGACTAAAAAACATACGAAAACGAAAGGCGGAAATACGGCAGTTGATGAATGGACTAAAAAACATACGAAAACGAAAGGCGGAAATACGGAACGCAAAGTATACGGAAGATATACGATAGAATATACGATTACAAGTCAATATTCTGACGAAATAGTCTCAAATAAACGAGAGATAAAGCAAGGACATTCTGTGTTTGGATTTGAATAAAGTCTGTAATTCAAATCGAGTTTTTGGATTATCTTATATCTGAATTCGTGATACCCCAGGCAAAATGGTCGAATTACAGATTACGGAAAGTGTATTGAACATGATCAACGAAATTATCCAAGTTATATTGTTATTCTTTCCTTCTACAAACCCTTTCCTCCAACATTGCACCCATGTAGAGGTTGAGTCAACTTTCTAAGTAACCGATTTTTGAAAAATCGGTTTCTATCATATGTCATTTAACCATTGCCTTTGTCAGTGTGAATTTTGGATTGTAATGAGGAACCAAATTTTAAAGTGTCCACTTCTTGATTCATTCACGTGAAGCAGTAACATTGCAGACTCTTTGCAGACCCATGTGAATTAAAGATGATAATTGCAGACTCCCATGTGAATTAAATTGTCATAGTGTGTAGGTGTACAAATTGAATGAGGTAGTCGGCACCTGTCATGTATTCTCTCCATATATAAATATATATATATTCTACGGGTGATAGAAGAAAGGCACACACAAAATATCTCCTCCAAATATAGGCTACTGGTGATAGAAGTAACGCGCGCACAAAAAAAAAAAGAGAGAAAACGAGTTGAGAGGTTTGAAGATAGAAATTACTTAGTTTTATACTTTAAGCTTTTAAAAACTTATAATACAATGGAGAATGTTAGAGTTACTCCAGGCCCACTCAACGGTGAGTTGCTGTTTTTGCGAATGAGCACAGAGCGTTTAACTTGTTTCACAACAGGTCCGATGATCAGCCGTTGCACATAAGAAGAGCTGACCAAAAATTATGGCGAATAATTAAAAACAACCCAATCCCGGCAAGGGTGATGAATTATATACATGCAGCTGGTTTTGGAGGTGTGTTTGAGTGCGGTTATAAGTTAATTGATCACAGTCTTATAACCGCACTCGTAGAGAGATGGCGGCCAGAAACCCACACATTTCATCTACCGATTGGAGAGGTGACAGTAACCCTCCAAGACGTAGAAGTTATGTGGGGTTTACGAATCAATGGCGATCCAGTGACGGGAAAAGAACAGAAATGGTCAAGTGAGAAGCAACATGCCAAGTGTTTGCAATTGCTCGACTTTCCAACACAGTCTTCGTATTTCAGAGGAGGACAGCTGAAATCAAAACATTTACGCGACCACATAGAGACGCCATTACCGGATAACGCATCTGATGATGCATGTATAAAAAGAGCCCGGTCGTACATTCTACTTCTGTTGGCTGGTGTTCTTTTTCCGGATTCGTCAGACTCATACATACATATGAATTTGTTAAGTCTGTTAGAGGACTTAGACAAATGCAGTGGACTTAGTTGGGGGAGTGCTGTTTTAGCCTGTTTGTACAGAAACCTCTGCAAAGCGACATCACCGGAAGCAATCGAAATTTCCGGTCCGCTGATGTTGTTGCAGCTATGGGCTTGGTGCAGGATTCCAGCAACTTCCTCAATTTTGCCACAAGTTGAATATGATGATAATGAAATAAATGACAAACCTTATGGTGCTAGGTATATAATATATGTATAATAAACATTGTATACGTGTCATACACGAGTTTTTCCACGTTTTAAAGTAATATTTTTTTCCTTTTGCTTATGCAGGTGGAATTGTCCCCTTAGTTTCGCATCGACACCTGTACACATGTTAATGGGGTTTCGGTCACTACTGCATGCACTAAATGATAACGATGTATTGCGAAATTATTTATATAATTTGTTGATTTACTTGATTACTTGTGACGGCTAACGTTTTGAAATATATCATTGCAGTTTTTGTGGACTCCCTACGACGATGTTATACAAAATTATGATCAAAGAGACTGGTTGTGTGATACCTATTTAATTTATTGGGAAATTGCAGAGGAGTGTTTACCTGGTAGGGTAATTAGACAGTTTCATTTACTCCAAACAATTCCCATCACTAGACTCTCAAGTGTAGCGCAACATAGGAAGCTACACAGTATCACACGTCGAGGGGTTACATCAAAAGACTGGAGTAATACCCTTCTTCCACAAATAGACCAGTGGATGAATCGCCAGCAAAACTCCATCAACGGGGATTTCTCCCCTACTCCGAGAACCGTTGATGGGTATATGGGTTGGTACTGGCCGCGTACTGTAATTTTTATTACTAACCCAGGGCCGGTGTTGAAAACTCCTCCCGTATCCATAACCTTGGAGGAAATATTGAGATAGCTGTACGTTATTCTTGTAGTTTATTATTTCATGTTTCAATTTTTTACTATAATATTTATTAATAAAAAATAATAACATGTAAACATTACGTAGGTGGATGGTATTAGTCGGATTCATCAGGATCTTGGGAGCATCATTGGTACTCACCCACAGAGTCAGGAGTTCATGCAGGGTGTTTATGATATGACTGGGCAGTATTTGCATCTGACACATGTAGATGACCGTATGAATTACCGGTCTACGCATGTGGTAGACGCAAATACTGCAGTCCCTGATTTTAACCCTAATATTAACCGCCTCCAAAGAATGCCTAGACGAGGGGGTAGACGGGGTAATAATAGACGTGCACAGGCTGATTTAGCGGGTACATCTAACCAGGGCGAACGTCCACCTTCATACCATAGTCATGCTAGTTCTAGTTCAAGATTCGATCTTGAAGCGGCTATGCAAAATGTGGGTGAACATTCGACCCATTATCAAGGTGAACCTAGTGGTTCAAATACGTGTTTTGAACAACACAATTTTGATTTTGAACCCTCTGGTAATGCGTTTCAATATATAACGCCCCCGCCGAATTTACAGTTCCCAACTCAAGACTCCTCACAGGTTGATGATTGTTACCATGTACCTCCCCCTTCCGGATATAATGTAAATAGAAACAATTCTCCTGTAAGTTTTGGAGGGTTTGATATTAATATACCATGGAACGAATCTCAAGCACAGGAGGAGGAAGAACATGGTAGACCAAAAAAAAATAGAAGAGCACCCAGTTGTGGTACAGGTGGTAGACTTGGTCACCATCATTAGATTTTTTTTAAATTTAAATTGTAAATGATTCTTTTATGATGTAATTATTGTTTTAAATTTATTGTTTTAACACGAAATGTAAACACGCAATTTTATTGTACAAATACAACACTAATTAGTCCAATGGGTCAAACAAAACAAAACGTCTAAATGGTAATGTTCCCCCTACTCCCTTGTAACGATAAGTATAAAGATCACGAGCCATAAGTCGTCGGTATTCCATAGCAGCCTTATCAGAATGGACGCCTTCATCTAGGTCGATTGTTTTCCCTTGAACCAACTTATGAATAAACATAAGAACAAACACACCAGAGTCTTCTGTCCTACCTTGAGGTACGTTTTTAGCATATTTAATAGTTGGTGAAAGGGTGTCTAGGCGACCAGATCGTTCAAAGTAAGAAAAACTCTGCTTAAAAGCAGGCAATACTCGTGACCAACGTTGTAGGATTAATTTTAGTTCTTCAAATTCGATAGAACGTCGACTGCTAGAAAATAAAGTTGTCTCGACAGTAAGTAGATTCATCTGCACAAGTAACCAGTTATTTTCACCAACGCATAAAGGGCTTAATACCACATCAACGTCCCCCCACGCGGGGTACGGTGCATAAGTTCCATCTGCATATTTAGTAGCTTCTGATCCTTCAGGTAGTTGTAACAGAGAATCAAATTTCATTGGCATGATTGTCCACCTAAATTGTTGCGTACTTCTTGTGGATTGGTATTGTCGATATCGCAACCATCGTCTAATCCAACCGTCTATATGCTGTAATGAATATACATTTAATTAAGTTTTACCATTCTTAATTAAATTTGTAAATACAAAACGTAATTACTTACCATTTTCCATAAATCACTGCTACAAAACTCACCAACCAGTAAACTCCAAAAGTCTCTATGTACCTGAATACGACCAAAAAGTGAAATATAACAAAATGTATCAGTCCCACAGCTATCCCCGTGGAGGTAAAACTCCTCTACACTACGCGCCCACCCTAGCTCAGCAACGAGGTCAACCATGACTGGCGCTGGATTTTCTTCCAACGTGACGGCCGGTGGTGGATTATCCCTCATATATCTTCTCCTTGATAACCGCATCCTACGGGTGGTTGGAAACGTTGGCTCTGAGTGATAATCGTCTTCACAGACCTCATCAGCATCCGTTTCTTCATCATTCAACTCATTCTGAATTTGTTCAATTGTATTTTGTACCTCCTCAACTTGTAGTTGAAGTTCTCGAATTCTCTGACGTCTATGAGCCATTTATTAAGACCGAATAGTAAAGGTCTTTGAATGTGTATTTTATATTGCAGTTACTTCTATATTTATAACCAGTAACCGGCTTTTCAAATGCCGGTTACTCAAAAAGTTGAAATAACCTTATACAACGAATCTTACTATAGCCATAACTTTTTCAGTATCCGGCTTTTGAAATGCCAACTACTCAAAACATTGAAATGACATTATACAGAGAATCTTACTATAGCCATAACTTTTTCAGTAACCGGCTTTTCAAATGTCGGTTACTTAAATTACTAAGAGGACCACATCCATTCTCTATATATACCTCATTCGATTTCATTATTTTCATCCACATCCAGTTTATTTATACCAATTATTCAACAAAATTTAATATAAATTTTAGTTACTATATTATGGTTTTGAATCGTCCATTCATTGTGAACCTGTATTGGGGTGGAAACCTGCAATACGAGAATGGGCGGGTGCAGTTTGATGAGTCCAAAAGGAGAAGTTCAGTTGTAATCACAAACAAGCTTATATATGAAGATTTTGTTGACTTGGTTTACAGGTATGTTGGGGTTACAAAAGAAGATTATCGGTTGAGAATGTATTTATGTTTTGAATTTCAGGGAATTTCAAATGTATCTGAAATATTGGGCGATGAAAGCCTTGAAACATTATACTACGTAGCTGGTCTCCAGGAAAACTACTGGGGTTCTATTTTAGTGAAGATGGAGTATATGGTGCCACCACCCCAACAACCCGGGTTTGTCGAGATGCTCCGAGATTTCACTGTAACAGAAGCTCCTATTGACCCTTTAGATGTTAATCCAGAAGGTTCGGTGCGGTATCAAGGATTTGACATGACGGGTGCATCGACATCTACTTCCCCTTTAGATTATTATACAGAGCCACTAGAATCTGATGGTCACCAGAACGATGATGGTGAGTTTGACAGATCCGATGAATACAGCTCGAAAAGCAGTGAAGAGACGAGAGACGAATTCCACGATGACAGGGAAGAGGAAGAGTCTGATGATGATGAAGACCCACATGTAGAGCAAGGTACTTCACCTTCTTTCCATGACTTAAGTCAATGGGATACACAACCGGACACGGAGGCTGATAATTCAGGGCCCGTATTTGATGACGAGGAAGAAATGAATTTCTATGTACAGACGTCAGATGAAATTCGGGTTGGTATGTATTTCTCTAGCAAGCAAGAGCTGATGTATGCCCTTAGGAGATGGAATATAGCTAGAAATAGAGAGCTTGTGGTTATTGAAAGCACACCTACATTGTGGAAAGTTGTTTGCTACACTCGGAACAGGAGGACCAACACCGAGAACCCTATTGATGACAGCCCCCCTTGTAAGTGGTGTGTTCGTGCAATAAAAAAAAAGAAGTAGCAGTTATGGCAAATCAGAAAATGGGTGGCAGGCCACAATTGCTACGGAACAGTTCTTAGTAATAACAACAGAAGTTTGAAGTCGTCTGTTATAGCCTCTCATATCATGCACTCGATCCGTGCAGATATTGCCTACCCCGTCAAACAGATCCAAACAGATATTAAAAACAGCATGAATGTTGATATATCTTACATCAAGGGATGGCGGGCTAGAAAGAAGGCTATAGAAAGCATATATGGGAGTTGGGAAAGTAACTTTGAGGAGTTACCAAGGTATGTTGGTGCTTTAATGTCTTCTAACCCTAAAACAATCGTTCAGTGGATGCATCACCCGAGTGGCTCGTCCAATGGGTTTACCTTTAAATATGTTTTTTGAGCTTTTGGACCCGCTATAGAAGCTCTTAACCACTGCATCCCTGTGATTTGTGTGGACGGAACCCATTTAAAGGGTTCCTATAAGGGGAAGCTACTAACAGCAGTTACAAAGGACGCCAACAATTACATTTTACCACTTGCCTATGCCATTGTTGACGAAGAGACTGTGGAGAGCTGGTCTTGGTTCTTTGAGCACCTAAGGTGGTACGTAGCAAATAACAGTGATAGACAACTCTGTGTTATTTCTGATAGACACAACGGGATTATTAATGTAATGAACCATCTAGACGACTGGAAGGAGCCAATGGCATATTATTGTTTTCGCCATGTCAGAAGCAACTTCATGAAGCTGTACAAGAACTACAGACGGAAGAAACTTTGTTGGGCGTTGGGTTGCACTACTCAGAGACGAAAGTATAGGGAAGCCCTACGAGAAATGAAAGGTATCGACACAAATGCGTGGGACTATTTGAAAGATATTGGTACCGCCAAGTGGTCGCTTCTGCATGACACAAATCATCGTCGTTGGGGAAACCTAACGACGAATATTGCAAAGAGTATGAACAATGTCTTACGGGGTGTTAGGCTTCTTCCAATTAAGGCTTTAATCGATTTCACATTCAACAAAACTGTGCAACATTTTAGAAAGCACAGGGAAATTGCAATGAACTGCGAGACGCCGTTACCCCCACGCATGTGGCGTCTTTTCAACCAATGCGACCAATATGCACAGCAGCACGACATTACAGACTTTGACTACACCTCCTGTGTCTACAGAGTGGTGTCAAGATTGCAAACAAATGACATTGGTGGAAACCATTACACAGTTGAGTACGGTAGACATGAGTGTACATGTGGGAAGTGGCAAATGCAACGGTTCCCTGTTCACATGGTATTGCCGTTTGTCGTCATAGGGGAGAAAACCCTCACACTCTTGTGAATAAAGTGTACACAACGAATACGTACAAACGCCAATATCGTAGTGATTTTTTACCGCTTCCTCATGTTGCGTACTGGAATGACCCAGGTTGGAGAATCAGAGCCAACACATCAAGACTTTCAACATGTAGAGGTAGGAGACGCGCGCGTAGAATACGTTACGAGATGGACGTCCGTGATCCTAACGAGCCAATTGTAAGAAGATGTAGGTTATGCAAGCAAACCGGTCATAACAGAACCACCTGCCCAAACTCCCATCCTTAAAATTTACTACTTGTCACGTTTTTTTTATAATGTTTAAAAATATATATTATAAGATTAATTATCAAGATATATATTGTTTAAGATATATGTTACGTACATAAATATTTGCATGTGAAATCTATACCTACCATACAAGACTGCATAAAAAAAAAGTTACTGCATATTCACGTGATGTCCAAAGCCATTGCTGAAATTTCAAAAGTTACAAAATGACAAAAAGCATGAAAAAAAATAAACATTCTGCTCATTCACGTGATGTTGTGACCGGTTTTTGAAAAGCTGCCACCCATGTAAATATTAGAGGTGCATGCCATTCAAGACTATTTCACAAAAAAAAAATTAAAGCTGCCATGCATTCACGTGATATTGTCCAACTGAAATCTCAAAAGTGGCAAAAAGTCAAAAAGCATGAACCGATTTTTCAAAAATCGGTTCTTAGAGCCAAGCCATTTGATCAGTCATGTCAATCTCAGTAACCGGCTTTTCAAAAGCCGGTTTCTCACTTGGTATCCGACATCTCAAAACTTGAATACTATACTTTTGAAAACAATAAAAAAAGTAACGTATTTTCGAAAGTTTTTTTTTTAATTACGTTAATTCTGAAAAAAATCCGATTTGCTATAAATAAATATAATTATTATTATTTGTTATATATAAATATAATTATTATTTGTTATAAATAAATATAATAATTATTTGTTATAGATAATGATAATGATGCAATAATGGGTGTACAATTTTTTAACCATATTTTTGTAGTATAGATAGTTAAATACATATCAATGTAAGGGTAAAGATGCATCTTTTATATATGTTTTACAAGATATAATTTTCTACTTGTTATTTTTCTTCTCTCCAATATTACTAAAGTTATATGGAGTATTAATATTAGAGTAATGTTATACATACTTGATAAATTAACTTAAAGTTATGTCTAATCCACTCAATGATTGACACATGTCCTAGATATTTTCTTTCTTATAATCTTCACCTTTAATTTTATCACGTATCATTATCTCTATTTAGACTTGCATTTAAACACATATTGTAATCATATTATAACATAATTCCTTTTATAAAAATAAAAGAATTGCTTGGTTTTTCCAAGCAATTACTAACAAAAAGATTTTGTTTCGGTAAATTCATGTATTTTGAAGGGAAAAAAACCCAGAATTTTTAAAAGATTTCAAATTAAATGAGATTATAAATAGACGTAAGAATGAAAGAAAATGATAATGAGAAAAACAATATTGTTTTAAAAATTAGTGAAGTAAATCATTCAAAAACTTAACCATAGGATTATTTTTTAAGATGATCCAACTCTAAATTATTTTTGTCTAATTAGAACGGGAAAATTGTTTAGTATTATTTCTGTCTAATTAGAACAGGGACTTTACAACGTGCTTAACAAGGGTTACAAGTGACCTCACTCATTGTCAATTATTTTGAGCTATAACCTAACAACAAACTTATATAATATCAAAGTCAATATTAAAGTGAGGCCAGCCAAACGGTCACACATTCTACGTAATCTATAAATATCCAAGTGTTAAGTGCAAAGAATGCCACATATGAAGAGGCATGTTGACTATTTGCTCATATCGGACAAATGTGATTTTACAATATGCTTAATAAGAATCATAACTTACTCCACTCATTGCCGATTAGTTTTGTTAAACTTATCGAACAACTTACTAACCAGTGAAAAACAATATACGTATAATAAGAATCAATTCTTACTTCATCTATCACGTATCCATCCATGGTTCTCAATTTCTCGTTCAATTTCCATTATCATTTAAGCTTTCAGTTTCAAGTTTCAACATTGTAACCACCGTCTTTTGCAACTTTTGTCACAAAATCTACATGCCATGCTTTACAAGTGGCTCCTAACCTTAGCAACATCAAAACTATTGTTCCTTAATGATAGCATTCTTAAGCTTTCCAACAACACTCAAAAGCGTAGAATTCCCTTCACAGGCTTCCCTTAATATAGTAAGCCTCCTCTCTAATTCGTGCCGCTGTGGCGACTGATCTTCCGCTTGTTCCAGTTTTTGATAAGTTGTGGGCTTCTCATATTGTATAAGTTTTACCATCATACCCTACCATAAACATATACATTTATGAGCACGAACCCCAAGATTTGACGATTAAAAAAAACATTGAATACAGTGGTTGTGTTTCATAGAACAAACCAGCAACATACTATCCACTTCTTGGGGCAAAAACACTTGGAACCAGAACCAGAACAGGTTCTATTTTTGTAAAACCTTTTATAAGTGAAAAGATTTCAAAATCGTTATGTATGCATGCATCCCCATCATGATTTTAGAATATTCGTATAAGATATCTTAACAACTACTAAAATAAATTTGAAAAAAAAAAGATAGAACCTTAATATAAAACATATACCTCATGCTCTGATTTACGGGAGTAATCACGTAGGATAGATTTGGCCAACTTATTTCGTAATGAGATTTTTTCACCAGTATGATTTCCAAAGAGGAAATATGATAAATGATGAATGACCAATGTGAATGCAACTGATTTTCTAGTTACTGATCTGTCAAGAGCACCAGAAACCCAAGATTTTACATATGCTTCCAGAATCACTTCATCATCCTGTAGAGAAATATATACAAAATTACCGGTAAGTAGCATTAAGAGTGGATAAGCACTCTTACAGTTTATTAAAGTAAATTAGAAAAGAAGTTAGAGTTTTAACTTCTTGGAAATCTAACTCGGTAAAGAAAATACGTGGTATGCTTTGCAATTTTGATCCAACGGCATGAAATTGAAATTGGATCAATAATCAGCTTTAAAAAAATTAGGGATAATCGGTTAAGTTCCAAACCTTCCGACAGATTAGAAGTGGCAATTTTGAGCCATTTACATATCAATGGAGAATTTGAATTACGTTTTATCTTTAAATGGCCATACATGTAGAAAGAAATTAGCTTATTTGGACATTACAGGGATCAAAGGTCAGACCAAAAGACGCCCTAAGTGTTTCAATGCATAACACCTCCAAATTATTTTATTAAAAAAATAGTTTACTGTTTAAATAATATGTATAATTTTTATAATCATATTTGACACGTGAAATATTTAATAAGAAAACTTAGTTTCTACTTTCTAGACAAAAAAAGTATTACGGGTCCAACTTGACCTGTTTCAACCATTAACAGGAATGACCCGTTTATCCGGCCTAACCGTTCGATCAAATTTATCCTAAATCTAACATAAGATAGTAAGACCAAAAACAACTTACCTCAAGAGGTTCCAGGTATCCTTCCTCCTGGGATAAGCATTTTCCTAATGGTGGCAAAAGCTCAAGAGCTCTAATATTTGATAGTGCATTCCAAGCAGCAAGTCGAATAGGGGCTCCAACACAACGATGTAGGTACACTGAAATTTGCCTACCAAATAACAAATCACCATATGATGCACCAGCAAAATTTTCCACAAGAGTTTCTACAAACGTGGAGTAACTGTCATGTATCTCCCTGTCAAATTTCAAAAAGTCAACACTATTACTTCGTCCAACTTCTAACAATTTTTTATCAAGAATCTGTCCATAAAACTCCTGCAGATTGCTGTAAATATCCCTAGTCTTCTCTTCTTCAAGAATATCAATCCCAGCAAATAAAGTTACAGATAAAGCATGCAGTTTCCAAATGACTGGCACATTATCAATGGAGTAGTGGAAATTTGAAGAAACATGACTGGAAATTGCTTCTAGACCCAAAATAAAAAAAAGCCCACTTTTGGCAACCTCCAGGAAGTTAGGTTTGACAGGAAGGTTGACCACTTTGGTGTAGTCAACTGTTGAGATTGGACTGAGAAACCAATGATTGGGAAGTGGTAGCCTCTGATGAGCCCATTCCGTCACCAAAGAAGTGTTTGCTGATATCTCAACATCTTCTTGAATTGTGTCGAGAGAAGATCTGCTTCTTTTGGAGGTTCCTTGTTTACTATCTCTAGCTTTGACTTTCGATTTTGACTTCTTTAAATGCAACCACCGGTTCTTTAAGTGGGAAGTTAAATTATCACTAAACATCAAGTACTCTTCTTCTGTATACTGCCATGCAAATGTGAAGGTGCGGCGAATACCAAAATCAAGATACTTGAGAATTCGTGGCTGCAGCAGGATATCAAACACATTCTCCATTATAAATCCATCCCTGGGACCCACAAGTAAACAAAGGTCAAAGGCACAATTTACTCTCTCCATTACAATGTTCATCTCTTCATTTGTGGGGTTATCTTTTTCTTCAGCAAACTCAATCAGAAAGACCTCAAGCAACAGAAGGACCAATCTTGCATCCAATTGGGTCACTAAAATGTTAAAAGACCAAAACCCACCGCCTGCAGCCCCCCATCCAACACCAACACCAGGAGCAGGACCACCTCGTCCAAACATCTCAACAGATTGCACGAGTTGACCTGAAGAAGAAGTCAACTTCATCAAAGTGGTCAGCAAGGTTGCCATCTCAGATATAGAACACTTGAGTATGCCATCGGTAAGAATTTTATCAGCACTTGCTAAATTCTGATGCTCAATTGATGAGACGTTGATATCAGCATTAGCAAGCTTGATCAATTTATCGACCAAAACAACAACCTCTACCAACCCTTTAAGGCAACATATAGAGGCTAATGATGTTTCTTGATCGCTTTGATGTCTATATTGACACAGAAATTCAAGAAACGAGAAAACATGATCAGTACTACAACCGTTAAAGCACAAAAGCTGATTCTTGATTATGTGCAGTCCAATCTTTGGGATGAATTCAGGTAGCGATGGAAGACTCCCGCTTAAAATGCTAGAGTTATCTTCAGGTATCACACTTTTTAGAACACCAAAAAGAAAGTGCATTACTGCCGATATTACCCATAACACGGAAGTCAGCCCTTGATTTATAGTTTGTCCAGATAACAAAAATAAACTAGATAAATAAGGATCATTTTTTAATGATGCCCACTTAAGTGCCAAATCGATCATGGGACCCACATGGGTCCAACACCAAGTCTCTGTCTTATTAATGGGATCCTCTGTTGACTGGTCATTCTTCTGTGAGTGCGAGTAAAAATTTGGGAGTGTTCTGGTCAAAGCCTTGAGAACCAGGTATGATTCTGTAGTAATGGCCGTGAACTCGTGAACAATATTTCTTTCAATTAGTTTGTCAAATGTGGGAATGTCTAACCAAATGTAAAGAGCGGGAAACAACTCTGAGAAGTAAGATACACAAAAACCGTGTTGAATGCAAACCTTCCACAACCTGAGCTGTTCAACCAGCAAAGCTGATAAAAGTTTAAACTTTTCAGCATCTATATTCATCCATTGATCAAGAGAAAAAGCACAACGATACAAATGCCACGTTAGCTTCTGGAAAATTCCATTGTCTACAAATTCCATACACCTTTTTCTCTCTGACCTAGCCATTACCTTTTAGCAAAACATAATTTAACAAAATAGAAATTGTCAGATTATCTTTTAGCGAACTGTTTAGATAAAGATTGTGCAGATGTTTACGTACCTTCATAAGGATAACAGATTTTATCTTTGAAAAATCGACCCCCATTAGGTCTTTTGTAGTGAACCTGTGGACAACAACTTGAACTAGCCTCTCACACTTCATGATTGCATCTGCACACGTAGGGGAATGCCTTGCTATTGCAACCAGTATTGAAATTAGGTAATCTTCCAAAGCAGGTGATGGGTCAGACTGGAAACATACAGAGTTAATGTCATCAGCTAATGTTCAACTAAGAAGTCAAATTAGTTAGTACTTTGACTTGGAGGACTTTTAAGTAATTTAATACTTACCTCTAGTAGATAACGAATTCTAGGAAGGATTCCCATTCTAACTAAGCCTGCTGCAATATCCTGTGTAGCAACCACAACATCATCTTTTATTGTGTGTTCATCTTCAGCCTCGTCATCCCCCACAATCTTATCAAATGGAAAAATATTTGAGGGTTTAGTGTTGTATTTCCAAAAGCCGCCATGAAGAAAACCAACATCAATGTTGGGTCTACTTCTAAATACAGGAGCTGTACAGAAATCCTTCTCATAGATTCCTGTTTTCTGGAAGCAAATCGTATCTTGTGAGTAATTAAGATAAAAATAATTAAATCTAAGTTCACTTGAGTAAGGAACTTCACCTCAGATATATCAAAGAAGAGTTCATTGAAATCGTAACTCAGAACACACTGAATGACTCTTGCACAAGCGATAACCACAGAATTATGGTTATCATCAAGACACATCCTGTGTGTCAGAAAAGATCAGTTAGATTGCAATATTTTATTCTATATGGAATTACAAACAGAAGAATTAGTTAGTCATCCAACTTCATCAAGAACATGAATTTTTTTTAAAAGGAGTTTTTCCTGGTTAGGGCTCCTCCCGGGGGCACCGAGCCTTTGGCTCAGATGTACGCGGTCTAACCCTTGACCTCCCCATAGGGAGCAAGTGCTTAACCCACTAGGCCATCAAGAACATGAAATTTGATTTCAAATAATGACAATGAACCACAATCTACTCCACACCAAAATAAAAAAAATTTGCAGTTCGACTTTTCAGATCAAAAATCAAAAAGAACAACTCTCCCTCTCTCACTCACACACACGAATTATTCAATTACATGAAAACTTTTTGCTAATTATGTTGAACTTCCATTTTAAAACTGTAAAGAGAATGACAATGATGCTAGATTTTCAGGAAAATCCATATAAATTCTGAAAAATTATGAAGTCATGGATTGAACCACAAATGACAATTTATCGATAATTTGCAACAGACAAGGCATAATCCAAAGTGATGGGAAATACGAATTAGTATTGTCAAATCCGACAAGGCGACAAAGCTGATTAGACCTGACTGTAAAGAGGATACCACCATAAGACGTATGAATTTTATTACTAGTAGCTTGATTAGAAAATTTTACCAATGACAGCTATAACGAGAAAGGTCGTTTATATTTTGAGAAAAGATCTAAGAAGTTCAAATATTTGGATTTAAGAAGAGGAACTTCAGGAGTCACTAAATGTCTCAATCATATTCAGTCCCAAAAAAACACGCAAATTCATCTTTCTCAGGACGCGCAAAGATATTTAATAATCCCATTTTTGGAGAAAAAAATTCTCTATTTGAAGTAACGATTTTCACCCTTGGGAATCATTGAAAAAAGTAGTGACTTATTTTGAACAAGATTAGCTTTAAAATAAATACGCAAGTGTATCATAGCATAGGTATCCACCTAATAGTCATTGACTTTACTATATTGCATGTCAGATGAAACATTAAATTCTAGTTAAAGAGGGAGGTGTGTTTAAAAACAAAGAGGGCTAGGCTCGAGGGTTACAATAATTATCATTGCCAATATCACGCATTTGCTCTCCGACTTCTATTTATATGCATGGCATGCACTCATGCAGTGTCCTAGGTCCCAAAATAAGCACCATACATCAAAATAATCATGTTCTGACATGATATGGATTTCAGTTAGGAAATTCTAGGATTTACCTGAGTGATAAAGCAAGTTCGGGCTCTGGGCCTAATGCAAAAGCCCAAAGAGCCTCCCAGTCAACAACCTTGTTCTGCTTACCAACTTTCAGAGTTGACCCTGTCTGGTTTCTGCTAATATTATCTTGTGCTTTATAAAGAACAGATGCTAGAAGATGCAAAGCAAGAGCCCGTTGTCCTGGAACCTAATATGGAAATAGCATCAAAACAAGTAAGAATGTTATGGTTTTACATTGTATTTTCAAGGTTGCTGGAACAGACCATTATTCCATATTTCCAAGACAAATACACTTCGACCATAGCATCAAAATCAAACAATCAGATTTCAAGTAAGTATATTACATAAATTTTATGCAACAATTTGAGAGAGGTCTTATAACCTCTTTGAACTGTATTATGGATAGAGCAGTAAAGCACACAGACGATAGAAAATTTGAAATACTCGTTGATCTTTAATTTAGAAAGTAGCATGCTTAATGGTATAAATAAAAAAGTCAAAATGATTTTGCGTATGTGAGTGTGTGTGGAAATGAGAGAGTATAATGAACAATATAACTGACCACGCTTCTGGTGAGAGCTAATGCTTCTTTGATGGTGTAACCAAGAGCACCAGGGTCACCCTCAGTTCGAAGAAAATCACGCTCCGAAGCATTTTCACTACCATAAATACCCATAGCAGATGCAGTACCTAGAACAGGATTCGAAAGGAAAAGAAAGTAGTTAACAGCCGATCGACAAATTCAAACTAGTAAATAGTAATAATAACAACTGCAAGAAAGCTGATGAAATTGATCATTAAACACATAAAATATTTAGCATGCCTGCGGACTATACAAGTTAGGCTGAATCAACAGGTCCATCCATAACAATACATGATAGAATAAGTTACATCTCATGGGATAACACACAGTTGAATAATACAAGACAAAGATTGAACACACCAGATAAAAAATAAATTATTTCAACAATAAACAACAATCGTATGAAGAAGATGCAAGTGAAAATAACATAGTTACCATTACCTGGTACCTGACCATAATCCTTTATAACATCTCCATCCAAAGAAAACCTTAAATCCCTTGCAGCCTCAACATTTGTACTCCAGGCATCCCACAAACTGCTAGCAGATGACTTAATTTCTGGCAGATTTTTTCCCTCTGACCCAGCCATTGTATGATTTGGATTCGTTACAACCATTTTCTCAGCATTAGCACTCACTGAGAGCAGAGAGGCACTTGTTGATTCTTTCTTATTCTCGCCATCAATCACTTTGCCATTGGAGCCAATAGCAGAGCTAAAAATTTTCTTTTTCGTTTTATCTTGCCCCCTTTTTTGCAATATCTTTATCAACGCTGGATTCATCTTATTCATTATCTCAGCCTGAGCCTCTGCAATCTCATCAGCAGACATCTTCTCCAATCGAGCACGATTCTCAGCATCAATCTCACTCTCGATACTCGTAGAACCCTGTTCAATATCCACCATAACCTCCTCCCGAGATTTTACCATCTCTTTATTGCTTGATTGTATGGCATTGTCAAATTTACTTTGGATATCATCAATACCGATGTCACTTTTATGATCACGGTTTTTAACTACTTCTGATATTGTGCTGCTTGATTCCTTTATTAAGTCACGTGGCTTTGCATTACCATCTATTTTGTGTTCTTTCTTGTTATGAAACTCATTAGTATCATCATTGTTCATGAGATCTCGCCACCTTCTGAAATCCAAACTTTTCTTCTGATTCCTTTGAATGGGATTCGCATCAGCTGCAACCAGATCAAAGTTCGTATGGTCTTCATCTTCTTCATCATCTTCCTCATCATTACTATGGGTGCTTAAACTGCTAATCCTTGGAGCCCAATGCTTTAAATAACAAGCTTTGTATCAGTTTACCATTTCAAGAGTTTCTTAGTAACAGGAAAAAAAGAGCTTGACTTACATAGGACTATGGAATATTTTTATTTCCCCACTTGAATATGTTTATTGAGCATAACATCTTTTAAGAGCAAAAAGAAGCATATTCTACATGTTGATGAAGTAAACTCTGTTTTATGTGCTTAAAAACAACATCTGGAAATCTAATTCATATTTCTGCCCTATATACTTGTGATTTCCAGCATTAATCAGTACACGATAAACTTGAAATTTATCATCAAAAGGTGATTGGGACTACATGAGGTAAGAAGATCACTAACTTGGCTAGTGCTTTCAAACACCAAACAAACCTAAGCACTAAATCAGATATAAGCATTGCCAATGGCAAAACATCACAAAAAGGTTTTATGACATACCCCATAAGTTCCATAACTGCTATGATCGTTTTCCATCAAGGTCTAAGATAACTTCAAAACTTCAGAAGAACTTATAATAATATTTGAGGTTGTGTGTGGTCAGTCATCCTATTTGTAGTCAATATCCCCAACTAACACACATTCAAGAGTCCATTGTAGCAGACTGCTTCAGCAAAAAAGCAAAAGAAAAAAAAATAAGCAAGCATATGCCATCATCTAAGTCTTTAACAACTAGACAATGTAAAAATTCAAAAGACGATCGCAGACTTACCCTACGTAGCTAAATGTTACACTATTAGGTAAAAATTGTAGCCTAAAACATTGTGACATTGCTACTCCATATACAATCAATCAGAATTTTTATAATTACTTCAGGTATATATAAACGAGAAAATAATTTCCATTTGAAATTCGAATGAGCTCATGTAAATCACAAATATAAACCGAACGAAGCAATACGAGAAACAGCTATGATCTTACAGGTCCGTGAGAGCGGTGTCGAGCAACCGGAAAAGGAAGAACAGTGACCTGAGGTTGTGATACCGGCTGGTTAAAACCCTTTTCGATGATACCACCCATTACACTTGAAGAAACGTCATTTTCACTGATCTGGATACCAAAATTCTTCTTCTTCCGGCCTGAAGACGAGTTTTCCCCATTGATGTTTGCTTTCTTCATTGTTTTCCCCAGATAAGTGGAAGAAAACAGTGTATTTTTTTTAGAACTTATAAAGTATATAAATTAATTTCGAGTTGAAACTAACAATTGATAATTGCCAGAGCTAAGAAGATCGGCGCTACGGGAGCAGAATGGGGACGACGACCACCGGTCTGTAGGGGTCTGGCGAGGGTTTTGACCAAACTAGAGGAGAACCTTGTTAGGGCCTTTCTTATACCTTTCCTTTGATCGAATTACATAACTTGTCGCTATACTTCTTTTTAACCTACAGATTTCATCCTCAACTAAATATTTTTGCCTTTTTCATCCTAAATATTTTCGTTTTTGTTGAGAAGAAAGAGTAACAAAAAATATACACTAGTCATGTAGTCGTTGATCAAAGAGTTAAGTGTACCGAAATGTAATGAATTATCTCTGTTTTAATATTGTATGTAACAAACTAAACTTTCTTCACTAAAATGCATTAAACTACCCAAAAGTTGCAATTTATGTAATTTTGACCTACTTTGTAGGTAACTTCTGACTTGTCTTGTTACCTTATCATACAATATTAAAACGGGGATAGTTTATTACATTTCGATGCACTTAACCCTTATTATTATTATTATTATTATTATTATTATTATTATTATTATTATTATTATTATTATTATTATTATTATTATTATTAGGGTTATTATTATTATTTATTCTTTTTAAGTTTATAACCGGAATCACTTTGAACATGACATGCGCCGACCGACCACCAATCATCACCACCACCCTCACCTCCTCAACAGCCGCCATCGCCAGAGTAGAAGACCGCCACCATCGTCGGAGAAGTGACCACCATGTGACGTCCTCGTCTCTCTGGGTCTCATGGAATCACCGCCACCACCACCTTCAACTCAATCAGCTTAATTGGGTTTCTTAAAAACTTCAACTGTCACTTGATGTGCGAGCACCGGCCACTATCACCTTCAACTCTCAAGCTACTCGTGAAGATGTAAGGAACAATATCCCTCAACCGATTGATGCTCCGGGTACCTCATACTCGTCGGACTTGGTAAAACAGAGGTGAGAAAACCCTAAAGCAAAGAACTCAAAAATATTCTGATGTGGATTCCGTTTCTTCTTAGTTCAACAGATCTGTCTACTTTAATTTGTTGAAAAAAATTAGGGTTTTCGTCAATCGTTTGAAAAATTAGGGTTTTTATCGATTTGAGAAAATCGGTTTTCGTTTCAGATCTGTTGGTGTTGGTTGAATGTTTTTACGGTTTTTGTCTCGGATCTGTTGGAAGTGGTGGTTGTGTTGTTGAAGATGGAGTGTTTGTTGTAGATGAAGGTGGCGGCGGCGGTGTGTAACACCACTTTTCCAATTTTAATTTAAAAACATTATCTTACAAGTTAGCACCAAAAAGATATTCGAGTTTCACAAAAATACAGTTTCTAAACATACACGTGCTAACATTTACAAAAGTAGTGTCAAAGTTTGCTTCTTGAA
>JAUEJL010055110.1:0-32098 GCA_032274825.1 Drosophyllum lusitanicum | reverse complement strand
CGAAGGCAGTTGGTGGTGGTGGCTATCCCACAGCCGCCAGGCCCTATGTGTGTTACATACACACTTAATTAATATAACATAATAATAAACTTAACATACTAAGTTCTAATATTGAATTAAAACATTAAAAGTCTAACATTCCCCCCTAATGTTTTAATCCATCTTCCTTCATTTGATCAGCTCATCCACGATGATATAGCCATCATCATCTTCTTTGTTGCAATCTTTGATCTCTTTGCTGCAATCCTTGATCAACGGTTCTTCCATAATCTTTTCATTTTCTTTGTTTCCCCTGACCTCAAACTTGCTATCGAAAACACAAGCATCTTGCCTTGCAATCTCTTCCACACTTGTTGTTACTCCATTTGTACCTATGCCATCTGCTGTGCATGGTTCACCAACATCCACGGAGTAGTTTATTGCTGCTTCATAGTAGCATCCCAAAAGACTCAAGTGCGTTGCATAGCACTTCTTCAAACCGTCTTTAAAATCACTTGGAAATCCCATTGCATTGGCCACTTTATCCCACTTGTTTTTCAAAATAACATTGGTATGTCCTCCCATACCTTTCACCGTCAAGTATAGGTCCAACAAGTTTATTTTAATCCCTCTAACTATCACGGGTAAGAACCTCTTTTTCGTTTGCACAAACACCTCGTAGAACCATTTGACCAATTTGTCAAAATGTTCTTTTACAAAGACTTTACACTCTCTTTTGATTTCCTGTTCATTCACCATTTTAAGGAAATCAATAAAACTATTAAAATCATTTCTAGAGGGTACCTTAGTCTTCTCTTCATTTGTTTCTCCTTAAGAATCCAAAGATTCATAAAATCGTTTCACAGCATGCATGGCTGTCCTCTTGACACTTTCCAGCCCTTCACGATCTTCCATATTGACATCTTCAAATGAACAAAACTTGCTGTCCATTTCCAGATTGTCATCACTTTCATCAGAGTCTTCGAATTGCCTCATAACAATACATCTTGAACCCTTTAAAATCACTTTAAAACCTTGTAACACCAATTGGCTTAAACTTAAAGTGTTGAAACCCACATTAGGCACAAAACACACTCCAGGAATTACAAAGACTTTGCTTTCTGTTGTTACTAAAACTTCACCAAAGCCTTGTATATCCAAACCTGTTTGCTTCCTTCCACTTGAAACAATTTTCCCAACCTTGTAGTTCTCGAAATTTTGTAGATTTGCAGTCATATTCCTTGAATACTCATTAGTTACATACCAAATTTCGTCCCATCCTCTTTCATCAGAGCCTTCCACGATCCAGTTTGGTGTTGGTATGATAACTTCATTCGATCCTTCTTGTGTGCTTGTTTTCTTTGACATTTTCTTTGTAACAGCAGCCCTCCTTTTCTTGAAAACTTTCTTTTGGTTCTTGTTTGGACAATTCCAATATGCATGTCCCCTTACGAAGCACACATAGCATTTGGATCGCTTCATTTTTTTCGAAGAACTTGACCTTTCGTTGATTTGCAGTCGATCTAACCCCCGAAGCACTTCTTTTCGACGTTGATTCCAGACATCCCCTTGTCGTCGATTGCTGTTTTGGTTTGAAAAACTACCAGTTGTAGAGTTTTCAGAGTTGCGTACTCGTCCCAGGCCACCGAGAAGGCTTCAGAGTTCCCTTCATCATCGAACATTTTCTCTTTCCACGAAGGTCTGTTATTCCTCATCGCAAGACTGCTTCCTGTCGTCATGAGCGGATATTCTCCCGATGTTGATCGAAAACTTTCTCCCACGAATCTGCCCAACCTTGGGCTCTGATACCATGTTATAATCGAATCATGTACAGCCCTTCCTTCCTTCATCTCTCGATTATATGGTGCCATGTTTGAACAACACTTAACCAATGATAAACAACTATGTATATATGTATATACGTATGGGAAGAAAAACACAGAAACAATTATCTGGAATAATGGGGAAATCAACATTAATTCATAACTAGTAGCATACATATTTATAGCCACTAAGGTGGCGGTTTTCTTTGGCCAAAACTGCCGAAAGCAGTTGGTGGCGCCAGACCATGTGTGTTTACATACACACTTTAATTTAAACATAAACATAATCATAAACTTAAAAAACTAATTTCTAATAATTAATTAAAACATTAAAGTCTAACATCCTGCATCATATTCATATCCAAATTCATACATTTGTATATTCAATTCATTGCTTGGTTTCACAGCCCAAATTAAGCCTCAAGTGGTGTTTTCCTAGGAAAGATGAGCAACATTCTAGAAGACACCACAACATTCTTCCACATTTCAACCTTGTATCTAAAGGCTGCTTTTAGTAACTGAAAAATCCACCCTTTTACTAGAAAATTTCACTAGTTAACTTGAAAATATACCTGGTTATGTTTTTTCCACACCTTTTTCCAAGAAAAGGAAATTTTTAGTTTTCTAAAATACAATTGAAAATGGAAAACAATAATCAATGCTTAGCAAATCCACCTATTTCCAAATTTCTTCATTTTGTCGTATATCCTTTCCTGATTTCTCTCTTGTATATTTCATTGACATTTCTGCTTTCTCGCTCAACAAATTACGTCTTAGTAAATTTAATGTAATTCTAAGGGATTTGCGGTATGACTTGGTAACACGCTATCCCCCCAAATCCAAATAGGCAAGGTTGAACGGGTAGTGTCCCTAGTGGTGGTCTTGATGGCTAGACACCGAGTCTTCAACTCACGCTCACATTGAGTGTCTTCAGCATACATTGAGTGTTCAATATACACTCATACTTCGGCCCATTTACTTAAATCTTACCAAAATTATAGTTACCTGTCAAAATGTCCATAAATGATGAACAAACACCAACTTACAAACTCACTTGTCTAGAAAAGTATCATTCAGTATTCCTGGATTGATTTCTTGTAAAGAGTAGAAATACATTTCAAGGAAAATGTATTGTATACAATTGTTTGATTATCCAAGCTTTAATTATCAATACCTGCCTACACCAGTATTTTTCTAACATTTTTCTAGACAAATACTTGAATAAATACTTCCTTTTATCTACATAGTGAGAGATTCAGATCATATCTATATCGTTGTGGTAGTAGATTTAGCGATCTAAATATAACTGCGAGTTTTTATTACACAATTGCATTCATGATTCATGCTTAAACCTTAATAGTTGTTATGAAATTGTTAATATCTAAATTACTAAACAAAAGACTTTTGAATACGATCTTTTGCTTCTCGCTTGATCTTGAAGAGACGAAAACAATCTCAAGTAAGCTCTCAATCAAACAACCTTAACTACATAACCTATCCAAAAAATAATTACAAAAGTCAGTAGGTCAAATGAAATCACACTGGGAATTTGATGCCCACAATGTGTCCTGAGGGAGTAAAACATAGAGGAAAAAGGTTTTTTACCAACCTTTTGATGTATGTTTTCTGTGTGAATTATGCAATGAGGCCTGAACCAATGAGTTGTTTGACTTAAAAAGTCCACTGCTACAGAGGACTCTTCACTCAAGCTTTGTATAGCCATCAAAATTTAAAGCAACGCATGTAAGTTATAATGAACAAAAAACTTAAAAAGTAATTTGGATAAAAATGTCTCATAGTATCCAAACAGACGCAAAAAGAAAATAAAAACGAAATAAGTAATTAAACTTTATCATCAAAAGATGCACGAACGGCCGTTAGAAAACCATTCTAGTGGTAGCTTGTGCATCTTTTGTCATTTTCGTGTGACATACCTTAGTAAAAGAAGACCTACAAAAGAAAAAAAACCCAAAGCAAAACGAGAATTCGAGTTCCGCTACTACTAAAGATATATCTACAACAACTCAACTCCGATTCGGTCGGCTGCAACCGTAGCTGAGACTTGATTTTGTTCTTTTGAAACCATCATCTTCATCTTGATCAACCACTTGAACCACCATATTACATAATCATACAAGCTAAGGGCAATATACATCCCAATCCCCCCTATAATACCATTAGAAATCGAGTATGTTAAAGGCATGAGTAAAATGGTCACAAAAGCAGGCACAGCTTCTTTGATGTTGTCCCAATCTATATCTTTGATCACTTTCATCATTAAAGCCCCAACCATCACTAAAGATGGGCCAATGGCCCATGGTGGCACACTACTAAATAGTGGTATGAAAAATATTGACAAAAGGAAATAGAATCCGACAAGGATGGCTGTTAATCCTGTTCGTCCACCTTCTCTGATCCCAGCTGAGGATTCTATGTAGGTGGCGATTGGAGAGACCCCAAGTGTGGACCCCACGATCGAGGTCCCTGCGTCAACCATGTATGCTATGTACTCACCTTGAAAACTGCCTTCTTGGTCTGTAAAACCTCCTAACTCTGCCATCGTGTATAACGTGCCTGTGGTGGCAAGTATGTCTACGTATAGTAAGGTAAATAGGGCTACCCATACTTCACTATGGTTAAAATTAGTGAAGCTTATAGCTCCCAATGTGGACTCGATTTTGTGAAAATCTACCACTTTTTTGAAGTACAGGTATTTTGCGTCACCTAGAGGTGTGTCGGGAAAGATCGTCACAGATGTGTGCCTAATCCATGATATCAAGGTCACAAACAAGATACCATAAATCAAGCTTCCTTTAATCTCCTTCGTTAGCCCATAACTTGTGATCAAGAACCCAACTAAACCCAACCAGAACGTCGGGCTTTGCATGATCCCGTGGGTACATGCTCCGGTGATCGCATCTTTATGAGTGCATGCTGCTAGGGTAACTAAGGTGTCTGGATCCGGACCTACAAGACCAACTCCTTGATTACCTTGTAAACCCACAAACGCTATAAAAAGGCCTATTCCCGTTGCGCAAGCTAGCCGGACCGACCGAGGTATGAACCGTGCTAGCTTGGCACGGAATCCAAAAGTGGCAATGACTAGAAAAACACAAGACTCAACCAATACAATAGCCATAGCTGTTTGATAAGAAATGGGCCCTGACCCATGAAAGCCCACTAAGTTGTAAGCTAAGTAAGCGTTGGGTCCCATACCGGGAGCCAGCGCCAAAGGCAAATTGGCAAAAATACCCATGGCCAATGAGCCAATCATCGATGACAAGGCAGTGGCAACGATAAGGTCATTTTTAGTCTTCGAAAGACATTCTTCATAACCAACATTAGGCTTGAACATGCAATCAAGTGGAGCGACCATTGATGTGTGGTTGGATGGCGGTGGCGTGCAGTCAGAAACAGAGCACGTCCCGCCAGAATCTGATAGAATCGTAGCATTGACAGTGATGATGTAAACCATGGTGAGGAACGTAGCCGTAGCAGCCCGGAGTTCCTTAGTGAAACAAGTCTTTCTAGCTTGTAACTTGAAGTATTTGCCAATCTTGCTATGTGAAACAGAATCATTCAAGTATTTCTCCATGTTTTCCCATGAAATTTTCAATTTTTCACACACCCCATTTCCTAATTTAGAACATAACTCCCCTCCCCCCATTTGGAACTCAAGTTTGCTCTATTATGCTGGTTGCCTATTTTGGAGAGCTTTTTATATACTTTTATTGGCCCTGGTATATATGTTTTACTTTGAATATAGGATTTTGTGCTTAAAAAAAAGTGGTCAGTTTTACATGATGAAAACCCAAAATGGGGTTGTTTGGAATTTGTAAAATATTCTGTTTTTTATATAAAATATTATTAATGATGTTTAGGAGGGTAAATATAAAATATGTGTGCTTCATGTGACTTGTTTACCGCATTATCTTTGCTTAGTGACTTTATGTCAAACTTGGGCTTTCTTTTGAATAAAATATTAGCTTTGTCTTAGATATTATTGTTTAGTATATTATTTTAGCATGTAATAAAATAATTATTTGTTTTAAAAAAAAGATGTTATTAATTAATATTTTTTTATTATACCTTTAATTAATTTCTATTATTACATCTTTTACAAGTCAATATTACATTAAATGCAAGGCTAAAAATAACATTAGTATTAATTGAACATTGCATTAATTGCACTATTTTAAACTATGTGTTCTTTTTTTCTGTGGATGATAAAATTAAGACAGAGGGAGTAATAAATTTAGAGATTTATTTTGGAGAGAAACCATACCTTACTAAGGAAGGATTAAGTTTGTTTTGTTTGGAGAGAAAATACATTAAAAATGTATCATAATTTTCATTATACAAGTTTGTTTAAGGATTTGTTTGTTTTTCTAAAAAAATATTATTTCTGGAAGGGAGATTTATACACAACTCAAATTAGTCATACATAACAATCATGACTCTTGTGTCCTTACCAGCCCACCATCTTTTATTCGCAGCCACAAATTCAAGGGTATAATAGTTCAAACAATCAATTTTTGTTATGTATGACTAATTTGAGTTATGGACAAATCATTTTTCTTTCTAAAAGGGAGAGATTTATATATAACATTTATTTTGTCATTAATAGGGGCAATTCCACATCCTAAGCATATGAGGTCATTACACCCCATTTGAATTTGAAAATTGTATAGAGTCTAGGTTTATATGGAGTCATTACACCTCTTCAACTTTGACAATTTTTAGACATTTGATTGTTTTATTAGAAGCCATTGTTTATAAAAAAAAAATACAAGACTATCTGAGCTTCTTATATCATTTTGTAATTTTTTTTAACTAAGAAAACCATTGATAAAAGAATGAATTCTATTCTTTGGTAAAATAAAGCCCTTGTTTTACCATTGTATTCTCTTAATGTCATCGACAACATCTTTACATGATACTTTCGACCTTTTATAGTGAACATATACATGTTTTATCATGTTATTCTTGTTTTTGCTAATATTAACTTTTTTATTAATGGAAGATATACATAAAGAATTTTATATGGAAAATTGTACATGATCTATAACTCAATTTAAAGTTTACACCAAAATTTTTAAAGAATTAAGTTTAGAGAAAAATAAGATTTAGAATACAATTATTAACCATTTTTACATATTAAATATTTCAAAGTTACTATGTTTTCAATAAGATTTCATCATGGTGCTAATGTACACGAGGGGATCAACATAAAAAAGTTTTTTGTAGCCATAACCATGTTCGTAGTAGTCATGAATACACATATACAGTGATAAAACCCGATAGACTTATGTTAGTTTCCCTAAATTTTATCTATAGATTTACCACTGGTCATACATAATAAAAAGTGCTAGTCTGGACTATATTACACAACAAAAAATGCTTGAAAATGTAGATTTGAAAAGTAGATGGTATGTTTCTTCATTTATCTTAATGTTGGATTTGAAAGAAAAATTGTAACTTTTTTTTTTTTGAGAAAGGGGAAACAAAGTGGGCATTACAAAAACTTAAGATGTGTAATGCGCATGCAAAGGGTGGTGATTAGGCTCACAGGGTCTTCTTAGCTAAGCTTTATTGGGACATGTTAATTTAAATATTCTTAACAGAGGTGATATATCTCTTGAATGAGAAACGATATATCCTTATATTTTTCCTTCTGTTTCATCTTCATACCTACTCAATGTTTGACATATGTAATGCACTAATTTTTTTTTCTCATATAATCCCTTGATTTTTGACATTTGTCTTGATCAAGTAAGTAGGAGGATAATTAGGAACAAAAAGTAGGAGGATATATCATTTTTCCTTTTGAAAAATGATATATATCTTTTTACTATTTCTTTCTATTTCATCCTCCTATCTATCACAAGATGACATGTGGAGTCCACTAATTCTCTTTCCTCGCATCCTCCATTGATTTTGACACTTGTATTGATCTTGTAAGTATGAATATATACCACCTCTCAAATCTTTTTATTATTTCCTCTTATTTATAAAATTAATACAAGTGTCAGTATTAATAGAGGATGTAAGAAAAGAGAATTAATGAATTCAACGTGTCATCTTATGATGAGTAGGAGGATAAAGTAGAAAAAATTAGTATCAAGATATATTATTTTTGTTTGAGAGCTTTTCTTTTCTTTTTTTCTAAATTCTTTATAATAAAGTTTTTAAGGCAATGTTTGAGACATTTTCTTTCTAATAAAGATAACCTTGGTGATTGCATGCGTAGGAATACCGTATAATATTTCTTGAAGTATGCAATTAGGGTTCATCTTTCGAGAAATAATTAGAATATTTTCCAATTTTAGGTGATATATAATAATTACTTGTATAAATGCTTTTTAATCATTAGTTTTTGTGCCTTGGGCTACGCTAAGGTTAATACTTTACGACTTAAAAGATGTTTTGAGTATATAAACAAATCATACATTTCTAGATAATCCCAACTCTATTTGATTTGAAGCTCGTAGTTATAACATGTATGACTGACTTTCATATTAGTTTTTTCAGCCTACTATTAATCTATGACTAAACAGTCCTTATTATGACTAACTGTCACATGATCATCACTACCCCACATAATATTAATCTAAAGTAATTTGATTGATTTAAAAAAAATTAAAAATTTTGATAAACGGGCTTTTGAGCTCGTCACCAGATATAACGAGCCACCAAATGATGAGCATCACAACGAGACACTCCTACTAGGATGACGAGCTTGACTAACCAAATTAGATGGAGGATGACGTCGAGCTTGGATGACTACCACTACAAGTGGTTTTATAAAAGTTTCGTATAGGATGTATAGATTAGCTTATATTTTTCACCTATGAATTTATTAAATTTTGATATATTAATGAGTTAGTTTTTTCGAGTTTATAAGATTAAAACTTATTTAAGTTCATAAGCAACAGATTTTGGCTTATGAACTTGTTCAAAATTTTAGTAAGTTAATAAGCTGAAAATAAGTTAATCATGTAACAGCCCGTAGCATGATATTATTCGCTTTGTCCTGCTGGCTCACGGTTTTGTTTCTAGCATGGAACACTCCACCCAAAAGGCATCATGCTAGGAGAGGTATCCACACCCTTATAAGGCATGTTTCGTTCCCCTCTCCAACCGATGTGAGACGGATGTTACAAATCTAAACATCCAATAAAAGTTGTTGACATCCTTGAAGTGTTTAAACTATTTGGGTGTTGTTGCACACGTATTATAACCTAAAATGCTTTATTCATGACCGAGAATACCAAAAATTAAGTGAAATCATGTTGGGAATTGTTGAGCTCAAAGAGTATGTGTGAACGAAAAATGAGTTTTCTGGTTATCTTAATACATTTTTGAAACGCATTATACATGACATATATAATATCAGCGTAAGATTTTAGGAAGAACACTCGTTTTAGTAGAAAATACATAGAACACCGGTACAAATATGAAAAGTAACAAAAATACTCCAATATTAAATGTAGAATATGAAAAGAAATAATAAACTTTTAAAAATATAACAAAATATACTAAGATTTATATACTAGATGCATAGTATATCTAGTTAGAAACACTAGTCCTTTAGCTGTTTATTCGCTCTGTCTCCCTGAAGCAAGAGTTCTTTCTTGATCTTGTGTTTATAATATAGGCCTTTTTTTAAAACGTTGGTCTATAGTGGATATTACAACGCAAGAACGAGATGAGACTAATTATTTTATTAAGGCACGATTGAAATCATCTATGTTAAGTTTAGCATCCAATATTTATTTATAAAAAGACGTTTTAAGGTCGGTTTGTGGGTTTAAGAGTTTAAGATTTCTCAAATATTGAATCTTGGTTCGATCACGTATAGTTGAAGACGTTGGTTCAAAGATAAAAGAACAGTATTTTATGTCCCCGGTCTTCAAGTTAAAAGGCCTTAAGGGTTACCGTAGACAAGGCGTAAATTAGGGTGAGTGTGTGTTTATCGTAAAAATAACCTCAAATATGTATTCAGTTCTCGGTTAGGTTTGAAACTAATTCGGGATGAAACCTAAAAGAAAATTTTGCTAATGGTCCAGTTTAGATACAAGAAATATGATCTTAACTATAAATATCATATCAATAAATTATTCAAGACTTTTACACGTGGCATGTTAGTTATTTTAGTGTAATATAAGGATTTAAGTTAAACTTTGTTATGAGTCAGGGTGGTGTAGAGTGTACACTTATTCAAGTTTTAGCAGTTATAGACCCAAAAACAGTGGAGGTCGCGCTCAGCTAAGTGTTAAACTGATCATCTAAGATTAGTATGATAAGTTGAGTGCTTAGCTAACTGGGTATCTTCGATTAGATGAACATTTGCTTGACTATTTGATGCTCAACTGAACATTTGCTTGGCTGATTGCTTAGCTAAGCATTGTATTTTAACCCGTCTATAATTTTTAATAACTATCGGTTAAACGCTGTGTAACTGATTTTGGCATTTATTAACGTCAAAATAACGGATTTTGTAGGAATAACAACCACAAAGTTGATATATGATTTTGTTCAGGACACTATTCTTTCAATTATCCTCTGAGTTGATTTCAAACTTTCTGTATGGTAAAATGTAACTTAATTAGTTAATTACAATATCCTTCAACATGATTCATAAGATAATCCAGGTTTCTCTATTCCCTATGAACAACAAATTTCCTAACACAACATACTCCTTCATATCATTTTTACATATCACATCAGCTTTTTATCTATTACAGTGTTTATTACACGGTCATCACACTCAACCGCTATTCCATCACTCATTATACTCATCTACCAACTTCTTTAATATATACACTAAACAAAAAAATAAAAGAAAAAATATCATTTTCTAGCGTGAGAGACATCACTTTGGCGCATCATGCAATGATGCAAGCTTCACTCGGACGATCACAGAGCACAGTACGGGTCGTCTAAGCGAATGCTCAACTAACTATAAAACAATCTGATTCTGATTTCTATACTAATAAAAATCGCATCTAAATCACACATCCAAACATCCTCTGGACTAATTACAATTCATGATGGAATTCTTTTTTAATTATTATGTTTTTTTGAACAACTTGAATTGCTACAGAATGATGAACAAATCTGCTAAAATTATACCTGTGACATTATGCGAGCTCGGCCATGATGAAGAAATATAAACAAATCGCACAGCAGATCAGGAATCCATTGTACGCAATGAAGAAAAACGAATCAGGGGAACTAATTATGAACAAGAAAATCATCAGCACAAGATTTGAAGATGAAAACCAGTGATAATAGCGATTGATTAGCTCGTGAGCTGCAAGATAAACGGCAGCGATTAAGATCAGTAACAAGAAGGGACTCAGGCTGATTTCTGACGACATTTTTGATCGATTTGTTTGGATCTTGTTTGCTCATGGGGGTTAAATTACTGATGCAGGTAATCTAACTCAACAATTATTGATCAAGCAGGCACTATGATAACGATTGATTGATGTTAACAATTGGATGTTTGTAAATTAATTTATGTTCTTCCTTGTTTTGGAGTTCAAGCAATCAAACAGTTGGAAAGAGTTGGTAAGCTGCCCAGTTTAGTTACAAGATGGTCTTGTATACAAGGTGCACTACCAGTTAGGGGTGTTCAAAGAAATCCGGATAACCAAGAAACTGAAAAACAGAACCGCACGGTAAACTGAACCGAAATTGGAAGTGCCTGGTCTATTATGGTTTGGCTTCGGTTTTTAACTTGTGATCTGTGGACTCCGAATGGATGTTTTTAGAATTGCACCACCATACAACTTACGTATAAAGTTACTTCCGCTTCGCGAAATACAGCCTTAATAAAGCACAGGACTCGGGGATAAATTTGACAATTTTAACTCATTTTATTTACTTAAAAATAGCCAAATACAATATGTTTGTGACTCAGCCTGTTCATAAAACCTGTTTCCCGTTGACCTGTTATCAAACACGAGAATGTGGGCAAGTGGTGTTTCTCACAAAAGTAAAGGAGATAGATGGGTGTAGATCTTTGCATTTGAATGAGAAAGAAGGAAAAGAAAGGGTTGTGAGCGCTCGATCCAGTCAAAGCAACCTAGATCGTCTGTTGTGGGTATTGCTTCGATATGAAAAGCTGAGTTAGTGTGAGAAACAATGCGACAAACTTTCACAAAAACTCTAAAAATGAACAGTCCAAAGGCATAATGACATAATGGTCAAAGCCAACGTTTAGAAATCAGCGAAGTACCAACGCAATCTGTCCTAGTCAAAGCTTGGTTATAGGACCTTTTTCAGATCTCCTAGAAACTTGTCACAGGTTCGTAGGGACTAAGGTGCCAATTTTGATCCCTTTGACTTATGGATGGATCGATTCTGTTTTTATCTCTAAAAGCCTATAAGGTCAGACAGGTAGAACAATACAAACTTAGCTAAAACGCAAACGGCTGAAGAGACTCCCAAAGTAATCAATTTGAAATAATACAATTTACCTACTCAATTCAGAACATTAATTATCTATAAAAACAAGTTCAGGACGAATAGTGTTTTGGGTCAACCTGTTTTGACCTGTACCAACTAAAAAACCTCTTACGACTCGTTACCCAACCTGTCTGCCAGGTCCACATTCCCACCTCTAGAAGGGACCAATCGGACTCAACATCCTCATGTTCTCACACGTGGGCCGATTAATTAAATATAGATCAATTCTGCCAGGCTCAAAAAGGTTTCATAAAGTAAACAATAACAGGAGTACAAGGAATGCAATGCTACAATGATCAAATGCTTGCAATTGCTTGTAATGACCAAACTGATTTTCCACAAGTTAGAAAGTACGTAATACAAGATGTCAGTGTTATGACTTTCGACAAAACTTTCAGGGATCTGTATAATAATGCATGGTACTACCGTACTAGGCTTCAAGAATTGGATGAACTCACTGATGGATGCGGTACTTGAAATGAATGTATCAGAAGATTCTGGAATGGTAATCCATGCTCATAATCTTGACTGGTGCCGTATAATCCACAAGCTTCACCTACACTATGTCACTATCATAAAGTAAACTTATTTGTGCAACTCTGACCATATCACAATTGGTGACAAGAATTTATGATACTGCTATGATGTATCTGTTTGCGAGATCAACTGCAACAGTTTGTGGTCTAAAATCATGTAGGGACACCAAAGCTCATAACAATAAATCATCATCTATGGGAAATACCAAAATAACTGCCAAAATCACCATATAGAGTGTATGTACTTGTGAACAAAGGGAAAGACTGTATTTTACTAGAGGTGTTCATTTCTATTGTTTACTTATATATGTGTCGATTTTGTTTTTGTCACCCAAAATGTGTTTTTAGTGCATATAATCTCCATTCTCTGAAATCGTTCTATTTGCTTATACGAATTAGCGTTGCAATAATGTTGCTTTTGTAATCGTATTCAATGCATTAATAAAGAGTCTGTTGAAAAAAATGCATAAAGAAATGTTTTGGGTCAAGCCAATACAACTCAGATACTAAAAACTGACTCCTTCCTTGACCCACTCATGTTGCCACCTTTATACTACATTTTTGACTGATCTAACATCTGAAATTAATAATTACTCTTTTTACCCACAAAAACAGACTCCATCCCAACAACAAATTTCTCAAAAAGTTTACGATTTAATATAGTAAAACTTACCAACTAAGACGGCTTTTTCTTTAGACTCGGTTTTGAGATTCGCCTCAGTACCTGTGTCCCCTTTCTCATTTCTCTGCAACATCAAATCAAAATTGCATTGTTCAACAAACTGTTAAATGACAAATAAAAAATGAGACTGAAGTGAGGTATGTGGCACCTTTGGTACAAAAATACTATGAGATAGAAGATAGGGAGCAGCATCAGAATCAATATTGATATAGCCAAGTAAAAAATGCTGGTATGCTTCTGCAAACAATTAATAAATAAGCCATTAGTTACACAAACCAAGGCAGAAAATTCATATAGGGAAAGACAAAATAATGATGTTTTTAAAATTGTAGTGAAAGGGTTCTATGTTTCTAAGGAAGTGTTTCGATTTGCATTTGGAACTGATTATCTATTTGGTTATTGCAACTTGAAATCATAATAATTAGCTTCTAACATACGGACAAACTGACTCCGCTTCTGATTATGTGATTACTTAAGGGTCAAGTAATCAGTTCATGCATGTAAGTAACAGAATTGATTATCAAACATCAAGTAAAGTTGCCCTTTACCAGTTCTACTAACCTAATTTGATAGAATTTTACTTCCATTTCACAAGGCACCTCTTCTTTTAAACAAGAAAGTCCTTTCTGGTCATTTTATCTATTAGTTACTTAGATAGTCAGAATTTGTCAAACACTTAAACAGCCTATTCTAACTTCAACAGCAGAAAAACATTCAAATACTATCTCCTACACACCATATTATAGCAGCCAATTACAGTATTCTAAATGTCATATAATCAATTTCAGAAAGCGCGCTCAAACAACAATCTAATATATAATTCGGCGACCACAGGAGTAGTTTCATAGATTTGTAAGACACCCGACTGTTCACAAAATATATGACATAAGAATTCAAAATAAGCACTTATAAGAGCAGCTGGAATGAGTAAAATTGTGACATCGGACAAGGGGCAGATATTGGCATAGAGCAGACAGGCGGGTCAAGTGGATAGGATAACAGGTCAAACAGGTTAAAATGGGCATATTTTAGATGAGTCAAATTGGACCAGGCCCAGCCAGGTTGACCTGCAAACACTTTTTTGTCCATTTTTAGAAGTATCTTATAAATAATTAATTTGTTAATTATGATAACAAAAAAAATTGTTACAATAAGATAATTTCGATGGGTGTACGCTTGTGTCAACTAAAATAGATTGTGTGACTTTCAACCCATTCGACCAGTTCCCCTTTAGCTAGATTTTTTTAATTTGTTTGATATAATACGCAACCCAATAAGATCAATGCATAAATAATGGGTAAAAAGTTCAACACCTTTGGCATGGACTTCTATGATCTAAATTCTTGGTAGTTCTTGTTTATTAACCAAGACGTATTTTAGACATTACTATAAAACTGAATGCTTACCTTGCCTCCTCTAAGAAAAGGCTTGATGCTGCCTGAACAAGTGTGGGCATCACAAAATTGGCGCAAAAATAGTTCTGCCGAAAAATTATAAGATCTCCTCAGTTTACATATTAAAAAAAACAGCAGACAGATACAAATAAACTAAAACTAGAGGTGACGAAATGGAAGACAGGCCAGAAAGGTAAGTTTTGGGTACGGTTTGGGCCAGGTTAGCTATTCTGTCCAAAATGTCGAACTTCTTTTAAAAAATATTTTAGTATTTCCATGATGGTCCAATTTTTAATATAATGATTAGAGGTTTTTTGCATTAAGAAAACAATTTGGGTACCGTTCCTTTGGCCCTTTCCGTTTCAGCTAACTTTTTTTATTTTGCCTGTTGGACCCATTAGATACATAACATGACCCAAGTCAACCCATTCATAAGTAAATGATTCGGAATTGCCACATTTATAATGGAAACATCAGACGTTACCATGAAGTCGGCTTGCTGATGGACCCTGATGAACAGGAAAACAGATGTCTGCGAGGCTCTGCATTAAAACTAGTAATTTTAGCTAGAAACTTTTGTAAGGAACATTCACAAAATCAAGTGGTAAACAACCTCACATAAGTGCCGGTTCCTTGCTGCAGCTGCAGGGTTGCACTTTTTTTTGGGAACGACAGAATTCGCTACATGGTCACAGTGCAATGCTCCACATAAATCCGCCAAGCAATTGTTGTGACTCTGAAATTCAAAGAATATACTATTTTAGAATATAACATGACTAGTGAAATTCCATGTTTTAAGCAAGTCTACAAGTGCTCAAAATATACACCGTGGGAAAAAAATTTAGTCACAACTTAGAAACAGTTACAATGCTGATGGTTCTCATTTTATACCAACCTAACTACTCTGGGTCTGGGATAATGGCTTGCTGATCTTGTAGGTGAATAATTTAAAATACATTTAAGTTCAAAAATCACTGAACTCGAGCTATCAACCAATTAAATGATCGAGTTTTATGGTTTTAACTAGAGGTTGCAAACTCGGCGGGTTGGGAGGTTTCTGTAACAGGAAAAATGAGTATCGCTGGTTGCGTAGATCTAAAAAACTTTTTGCCCAAATACATTAACCTTTTACAAATATAGTTCACGTCCCAAAGATGATTACAAAAACTATATTATTTCAATTCTAATCTATTTTTTAATACAATGGTTTTATGAGGTGTTATTCCTGACAAACACACTTTGGTGACTTCAATCAGTACTCATTTGATGTATTTCCTTTTAAGCTATTTATTTTTATTTTAGCCATTTAGGCTGTCAGAGATAAAACATAATAAAATCAACCCTTGATAAATAAATGGGTATTGCCACCTCTAGTTTAGACTTCAAGGAAACAAAACCAATATGTTTACTTTTGGACTACAAATGCTCACTATTATCAAGTTCAATCTTCCTCTCTCAATTTATCATACAGCATGTAGCTCCATATAGCTGCATCTCATTAAACATGCATGCACAAGAAGTTTAATAAAAGAGAGAATTGTGGATCTGTTGATAGAACCCAAGCTACTGAATTACTGATAATAAATTAGATGTGCAAGCATGCTATGAAACAAGATGCATGTTGCTGAGCTTAAGAGAAGCATAGCCCTATGGATAATAGACAACTTAAGCTTAAACCCATAATATATCATAAAAATGGTAAAACAGATCGCACATACAACATTTAGAAGATTGTAATGCCTGTTGTCAAAATGTTGATCAAGAAATTTCTCTGCACGAAAGCTTTTCTTACAGTATCCACAACGCCATTCATTCACATCCACATGAATCTTGTGCTCCTCTTGCTCTCTAAATATGTCATTGCCAGGATGAAGTTTACACTTATGCGACATCTGATAACTTTCTCGTTCAACAAAAGGAATCAAATACTGCACAAGAAAAGAACATGTTTATTCTTTTGAAGTTTGACCTATTATAACAAGTGCCTTAAGTTATGAAGATCGAACATGGTTTGTATCAATAGCAGATGCTAACTGAATCTAAGAAATATCAATGACAAATACCTCCTCAATAATTTTGTATGCAACCCTACTTCTTTCCCTGGAACAATGAACTTCATGAACATGTTCTTCTGAACTCTGGAACAAAAACAATTGTGTTATATTTAGTAGGCAGAAAGGCGAAGTTGTGACCATTGTTGTAATGCCCATGCCTCATGTATGCTCTATGCATACAAGAAAAAGAATAAAAATCTTGACTAACTTTGCAATTATGCACCTAGCTTATAACCCTATAGTTTCTCTTACACAATCAATAAAGTTCCTATAGCCTTGCACAGATGTAAACATAATATTCAACTAAACTTTCACTTATACAGCAGCTTCGCAGAGTAGTTGAGTACATGATTCGATTTGACTACAAAGTGATCTATGAAGTAAAGAAAAATAGATTATGGAAATTATTGACCAATCATCAAATACATAGCAAGCAAAGTTGCCGCATTGGTTGTTCTAGAGGTTGAAAAACTAGAGGTGCAATGAATTTCAACATCCAAGTCCTTTTATCAAATGGAAAACTAAAGCAAATTACATATTTGTATCGGTCAATGTTCTAAAAGTTGACCGAATTGGCTGAGTACTCGGCATGTAATCACTATAGGTCCTTGACTGAGCCGAATTGAGGAAAATCAGTAAAAAAAGGTATTGGTCAAACTCGGTCAACTCGGTCACGAAGTGGTCAAACTTGGTCTAACCCAGTTAGAATCAGCCTAGGCAAAAAATCCAAAATGATCAAAGTCAGTCACGAATCGGTGAATCGGTCAAACACAGTCAACTCGGTCGAAATTGAACATGTTAAGATTTTTATTATTTCTATTTTGCTTGAACTTATAATATTTGGCTATTTATAATCCATATAATTTAAGCATTCCCCCAAACTAACCCTATCCAAGTACTCCCCGACCCTGAGTAGTTCCCGCCTAGGCCGAGTACTCACTACACCAGCCGCTCGACCCCTTGACTAGCAAGTTTTACAACATTGGTATCAGTCTTTCTAAGCAAAAACATAGGGCAGTTTCTCTCTGGAACATCAAATTAGGTGAACCTAATCATTTTTCCTGTCTCTACCATAGTGACAGATATACCAATAATCAATATTTCATCTTCCCATATCCTCAAAGTCACATGTTTCACATAGTCATCACCAGAACTCCAATACACAGGATTTTCTAATTCATATGTCGCAAGATACAGTAATATGTAACTTTAATCACACTGCCCAATAACTTTGCAAGTATAATACCACAGTGTATGATAGTTTAAACCCATAAATTACTCCCGGTCAAAAAGCAATATAGTCATACATCATAGAGTGGATTGAAATACACATTTTTTACTATTTTACCTCTTACAAAGTACAGTTATTCACTTTATCTAATCTTCATGAATAGGGAAATTAATTTTGGAGCAACAAATTTGTCTTGAAATGTAAAAATGAAATTATAAAGTGGACATTTTTCCAAGACAAAGGTGTAGTTTCTGAGGAACACTGGGTTCCCTAGATAGAGCCTTAAAATCAAAACTCTGTGCTTAATTAAACATAACCCTAAATTGATCTGGTTTGTACATATCTTGATATTTCTAAGAAAGTGAAATCTTCAATAGCAGTAGTTATACATTCTACCTGTTGAAATAATTGCGGATACTTTGAAAAAGCTGCTAACAATTGAAATCAGAAGATCCTAAGAATACGATTGAGAACATCAAATTGGATTTAAATATCAGCACCAAAATCAAAGATTATTGATAAAATTAAGTCTAGAACTCGCATGAATCGTACTCTAACTTCAGACAAGCTATTCAAACGAGAATTTTGGACCACCACGTTTTTCACACATTCTCATTTTTTTCATAATTGTTCCCGTAGTTCACATACACAAATAATTATAGCATGTAGAAAAAAGCATAGGTACGTAAATTTCAACCTATAACTCAAAACAACCTAATTGAAATCACAATTTTGCGATGAAATCCAGGTACATAAACAGATTAAGGGGAAAACAAACCTGTGAATTTGCGAAGACGCGGATCATCGATTGTAAAGAAATCAACACGACGATAAGTTTACATGCACTAACTTTCGGTTCCGCCATATCTTTGATTCAAACGAATCTCTCTCTGTTCTTCGCTTTTTGCTGGATTTTGGCAAATTCAACAGGGAGGTGAAAACTTGTTGAAAAGGAATAGGGAGGTGAAAATTTGTCCAAACGGGGAATACTTTACAAAGTTGAAGGGTTAAAATGAAAGTTTCAAAATTAGACTTAACTCCCATAAATTATGATTTTGTTTCTTTAAGGTCCTTTAACTTTTAAAAACTGCTAAACCTCTTTTTTCTCTAAAGTTTGATGTGGCTTAAATACAATTTTCGAATTCACAAGGAACGTTTCTGAAATAAAAGTAGAATGATCATTGGTTGTAACAAGTTTGAAAATATATGTTTGGAATAATAATATTAATTAAGTATGTCTACATAATTTTCATATTTAAAAAAATTACAAGTTAAATTCATCAAAATTTTAGTTACAAATCTGAATATGGCTAACCTAATGTGAAATTTATTGTTGTAGCTAAAATGAAAAAGGTGGTTGTTCGCGAATCCAGAAATTGTATGAGCTTGATAGACCGGTGTGTATTCCACAGTAATTCATTAGATTCCAGCTACTTGTTATTAGATTGTTGCACAAGTATTACTTCAAAGATTAAATTTACTGATTATATCAAAAGTTAAGATTTCTCGGATGCTTATAGAATACATGTGCTTGAATAATTGGTTTTGCAACGTTTACCCTAACCCTAAAATTTAACCTACATCTTTAAATAATAGAAAATGAAATCAGAACAACCATAATAAATGTAATCAAAACAAGGTGGTAATAGAAATCGAAAAGAACAAGAACAAAGAATCATCAAAGCACGTCGTAGAAAAACAAGAACAAGAAATTGGAAGAACAGGAACAAGAGATCATCAAAACACATCGTAATATCAAAATAAAGATAGATGTATTCTGTTAGCAGCATCGATGGGTAATTATGTTATTTCTCCCTCTATGAGGTTGAGAGTTCAAATCTCATCGTGGACATGTGTAAATTAGTTAACTAAACCATAATCGATTTTGTGAAACCCTAATTCGATCGACGATGAAGTATATACAAAAGGGGCAATCAACAAGCAAAGTAAATAGAATCGATGACAGCACCATGCGATTAGAACGGAAAAAAAAAGAATGATTATGTTACATAAACAAACTCTAAAAGTCGCTGACAGTGAAGGTGGCGAACAACTAAAAAAGTCATGGGTAGCCCGCATAGTCGCCGACAGTGAAGATGACCCGGCGAAGGAGAGTGAAAGTCTTACCATCATCTACAACAAAAAAGCAATTTTCTGTCTTTCGTGAAGTGTTTTTAAGTTCTTTTAAACCTCTTTCTGTGCTAGCAAAAACAAATGTTATGTTCCTCTAATGTCTACGGGCCCGCAGTCATAAGAGGAAAAAACACCACTAGACGCTCACGTAAGGATTTGCTAATTACGGAACAGTGGTTCAATGGCACCCCACATTTCTGCAGATATCCAAGGAGTGATATAAAAAGTTTCGTTTCTATCGAAAGCAAACTACCTGTAGGAGTTTAAGTTTTGGGTCAATAAACTAGCCATATACAGACACACTGATCAAATAACTTAAGATACAGCTACTAGTAGCTTACAAAACTGCAATTTGTTAAAAACATGTTAGTTATACAAGGTGCTTCATCATATACGGTCCTTCAAGCTCATAACCCAATTTCCTATAGTAATGCCGTGTCCCCACACCTGAAATAACAGCTATCTTTGTTGACCTGTGCTCCCTACGAGCAATCCGCTCTGCCTCCTCCATAAGCAGCGTACCATACCCCTGCCAAATCCAAAGTGTGATTTTTAATGAATAAAACCTCCTAAGTCATATTACTAAAAAAAAACTAGATTATCCTTTAAGTAATACAGTTTTCACTTTTCAATATTATGACACCCTAACTATAGATTTTGAGAAAAAAAATTCAGCCTAACCAGCTTTGGCCCGAGCCTGTCACCAATCTGACTCCCACGTGACGAAACTGCTAAACATTGAGTGTGTTGTTTTATGAATACATGTAAAATGTTCTGTGAGTTGATGTCCATATTTGCCAGATATTATTTCACTTGGTCTATTTTCTTCCATTCTCTATTCCCATTTTGTGAATACAAAGATGAAAAATGGAGAAGAATTTGGACAAAATAAATCAAAGCTTGGTGAACAAAAATCACCTTTTTTACAGACGCACATGCATACTCAACTTTTGTCCATGGCATCACAGTAGCTTTGTTAGCTTATACATTAATGAACGTAAAATACATAGAGGGCTGAGCCAATAATTTGCATGACGAAACACAAGAGGTTGCAGTTTTGACCATTTACTTATGAATCAGTCAACTTGGGTTGTTTACCTCGAACGGGTCAAATAAAAAAATAGCTCTAAGGAGAGCAAGTTAAAGAAAGTTGAAAGTTGCCCAAAATCTAAATCTAATGAATACAACCTAATAAATCTTTTTTTACTCAAAGATCTAGTTTATGATAGTAATAGTATAGTTTTTTAGTCAAATACACATTAATTATTTATAACTATGGACATAGTGTTCATGGGCTAACCCAACCCATTCCTAAAAAATGATTCATTTCAACCAAGACCCCTTTTGAATAGATGTTTTTAGTCAAATACACTCAACTCACCCATCTTGCACCACTACAGAACACATACACATACAATCACTCAATGTGTTTAGTGCACCTCAATAGGATTGTACTTAATGCAAGATTTGCTTCCACTAGGATTAAAAGTTTATCTGGTGGCATTTGTAGTTTTTACTGAACTAGTATGATTACCTGATGTTGCAGTTTATCAGCATCACGACCATGTACTGGAACAGCAGTCCCATAAACATGGAGTTCACGAACAATGGAGCATTTTCCAATAAGTTCTGGGCAAGTAACGTTCTTGCCACATCTTCGCAGGCGCAGTAATCCAACAAGAATATCCTGCATACATAAAATTTATAATGTACAATAAACTATTCAAGAAAAACATCAAGAAACTAATTTGAACAAAAGTAACAATGCTCATCAGTCACTTTAAAGTGCCTGAACAGATAAAGAATTTACAAGCAGTGAAGACATTAAAAATACTTTACAATAAAAAAGTTGGAACAAAAATGCCAACCAAACAACAAGCCAAAAAAAAACAACTCCAGTGACAGGTTCTGCATGATCTATGATGGACAGGTCAGATTGAGTAACAAGTGAAAACTGATTCAGGTCAAATTGGGTTGACCCAGAAACTTTCTGTATCATACTTCTATTATCTTTATAAACAATTACCTGTCAAACATGATTAAAACTATATTATTTTGTCCATAATCTAATTTTTTTCAATAAAAAGCTCGAGGCTTTATGCATATCAATATCCTTTGAGTTTGGACAGTTTTCGACCCGTTCAACCTACATGGCTCATTTCCTTTAACCTAATTTTTTTTTTTACCTGCTTCTTCTGTTAAGGATAGAACGTATACAAATCGACCCATTAAGAAGTCGAAGGGTTGAATAAGGGTTCTAAACATATTGCCAAGTATCTTTGCCTAAAGCATGAAATAAATCTTTAAACGTGCAACTTAACTGCTAACAGAAAATATAATTTATAAGCATTGCTGGCATAAACATTGAAAAAACATCCACACACAACAGGTTTTAAAGCAAGCTCATATCCACATCGAAAATAAATCACATAACATAATACTCATTATTGCTTTTCTCCCAATGGTGTACCACCTTTTTCACTTTTGCTGCCTAACTTTTAACAATATACAATTTTAGTTCCTACTTAGCAATTTAATTAATCAATTATACACACACACACATATATTGAGAAAATTACGCCGCTCTTCCTTTAACTATGCTCAAATTTCACTTTTAGTGCTTTAAGTTTAAAAGTTGTGTAAATGGTCCTTTGAACTTCATGTCATGGTACCCCAAGTCCTATACTTAATGTCCCGTTAAAGTTCTCTGTCTATCTCTCTCTTTCTTTCTTTTATCGTTGCAAGCAACATATCTTCATCCGCAACATATTTTGTTAGTATTACAATTCCCATTTGCATGCAACATATTCTAGTTAACATATCTTCATCCCCATTTACTGTTATTACTATTACGAAATTGGTTGAAGCTGTTGATCCAGCATCTCTGTTCTATTTGTTTTTTAATTTCAAAACTCGGTATTAGTATGACTATATGCATCAGATATAGCCACTTTTGTATCAGATATGAACTTCAGATACTAAATGAGATCACTTAAAAGATGAAGTTTCATATATTCTGCAGCCCGAGCACCACCATGACCATCAAATACTTAAACAGACCAATTGTTTCCCCATCTACACACTTGAACAAACACCAACACACACAATCAACCACAAACACCCACTTAATCACCAACAAACATGGTCAAACACAAGATCACCCATGTCCACACACAGTTGAACCGCTACCAGCAAAGGAGTGTTGTTGGCATCCTCCCTCGCACCTCCGCAAAATAAATCGTGTGTCAATCACCACGGTGGTCATTCGCCAGCAACCCAGCAGTGTAATAAAGTGTTTTGTGGTTTTTTATACATCTACCCATGGCTATCAAAACACAAACAAGAAACAAATTGCTAGTCCTTCGCTGGTAAAGAAGTTCAACTATGTGTGAATGTGAGTTCGAGTGGGTGACTGTGTTTGACAATGTTTTTGGATGTTTATGGGTGATTGTGTATGTTGTGCTTGCTCAAGTGTGTACATGGCTAGATGGTGAAACAACTGGTCTGTTTGGAGTCTTTACAGGGCATCGTGGCGCTTGAGCTGCAGATTGCAGAATATGTGAAACATCTATTCAATAATCTCATTAAGCATCCAAGGTTCATATTTGATACAAATGCAGCTATATCTGATGCATACAAGTCATACCTATATGGAGTTTTCTGAAATGAGAACAGGGATGTTGGATGAACTGCTTCAACTATAATAGCAATAACACTAAATGGGACGAAGATATGTTTCAAATGGTATGTTGACAGAAAATGCAGAATTATAATAGTAATAGTAATAGAATATGCTAAGGATGAAGATATGCTGTCTGCAGCAATAAGGAAGAAAGACAAAGATGAATTGATTGTTGTCAGTAACGAAGCAATTAAGCGGGATGTTAAGTGAAGGAAATGGGGTGCAACAAAATGAAGTTCAACGGACCCATGGTTATCGAAATCACGATCTTGATTGTAGGATACCAACCAAAAATGCGGCAGATCGTATTTAGGATCACAAATAGGATCTTACTCAGAATCATAAGATCATAAGTAGGATCGTAGGATCTCTATACGATCTTACGATCCCACATATGATACTGTGTGTGACGAGTTCTTTGGTATTTTTTTCGCTTATTACTATTATTTCACTCTATTATCATGATATGACATGACATGTATCTCTTGTACAAACCATTGATCATTAATTCATTATGTTATTATTAGGGCAATAAGGCAAGTCTTTATTTGTGATAATTGAAACTAATATAACATGCTTAGAAAATATTTTAAAATCATAAAACTAAAATTTTGATTAAATATGTTATTTTAAAAACGTTATACAAGGTAAATATGATATTTGTATTTAATTGATGGACAAATATGATACCTTAAGATTTAAGAAGCGCATAAACTAAATTATTTCTAAAATTTTTTGATTTAAATTAAAGTCAAAATTGAATCCAATTTTGACCAAGAAAGGTCAAAATTGGTTTTCCATTTTATCAAAAATGGAAGGTTAAGATCGTACGATTAAAATTGATTTGTTAAATAAACGGCTAGGATTGACAATAAATTTGATTCTAATTATTCTTTTATTTATATTAGAAGATTTCTAAGAGATTAAGACCTTTTGGCTAAATGCTTTATAAAGGAGTAAGATAAGATACAATGTAAAAGGACAAAACGGTCATCTGGACAAAGTTAAAAGACCTTGGCTAGATTTAATGGTCTTGGAGACAAAATGACACAACCTTTTGAAGTAGGGGCTAAAATCGTAAATTATTAATAGTTAGGAATGAAAACTGAAAAATGTGGTAAACCACAAGGACGAAAACAGCAATTTTAATAAAGAAAGAAGAAAAAGCAACGGGCACAGCATGATTATTTTCTAGTTACTCTTTGTTCATCATGACAGTGTGGATGAAGTATATAGTGAAAGCAAAAAAGATTCATTCCAATTTTACCTGCCGTGTGTCTTCATATGAAAGAAAAGTTTCCCATCCCTCATTGGCCGTATAATCTCGTCGAACAAGCTGAACCTCATCTGGCTGAATCTTGTGATGAATATCCTAAATGAAATAAAGTAGAGGGGAGTTGTATCATATATGCAACTCCAACCATTTTTCGACGACAGAATTTAGAAAGAAAAAAAAGGCAATGTTCAGTCATGTATCAAATAAAAGTAAATATCTCTTACTTGAATCCCAGCTTCACGTGTACGGACATCCCTGCATTTCAAACCAAGATCATCCATACGAGCTAAAGCAAGCTCGCGAAGATTCCCTTTCTCAACCCCTGAGGTAACCAGAGGCATAGGGATATCACGCTGAACCCTGTAAACACGTGTCCATGGTGGTACCAAGGCAAGGATCCGAGCTACAATGTCTACAAGCTGCTCTGGAGGGTAATTTCTATACCTGCAAATCAACATGATTTGAGGTGGACAATAATATACAATTATATCGGTGCCAATGACTATAACATTACAGAATATAATGTCCAAAAAATGGACCACACAGACAGATCGAAGGACCAAAAGGGAACACCTTTGGTCCTGTTTGGTTCCAGTTTTGGTTTAGAACCAGTACAGTATATATTTGGTACGTCGATCAGTTCTAGAGTTTTTGAAAAACAGGTTCCAGGTACGGGATATTCTTCAACAATTGTTCTTGGTGTGGTCTGATCCACAACCGAACTAAATTTTTTCTACTATAAAGTTTTGTTATTCAAACACGAAATGAGATCAATTTATTTTTATTTTTTATCAACTAAAAACTGTAGTTTGCTTTTCATTTGTCCTGTTTGAGGCCAAACTTGTTTTAACCAAAGCTTTAGATTCAGGTTCTCAATTCCATGATCCTTAGTTTTCTGGTGCAGGACTGGTTTCATCCCAATAAGCAACACTATGACAGAATACCTGCCAGTTTTCCAGAGCTCATAAAGACCAGTTCCGCGAATAACAAGCGTTGGATAGATTTTAAGCCCATCAGCTCTAAAGGAAGGACTCTCAAAGAATTCCTTGAAACTTTCCATATCCCGCTCCACCCCAACATTTGGAAGATCAGGCATCATATGAGCAACCACCTATAACCACCCATGAAAACTTAGTACAACATCAACAACAAAAGAAGTCCAAAAATCTTATGATTGGAATAAGATTAAAAAAAGGTAGTCTAAGTTGATCATAAAACAGAGGAGAAAACTGGAACACCATGATAAGATCATACCAAGTTTGGACCAACTAGCAAAAAAAGAGATGGATTTTATATTTAACAAAGGAATTTTCTAAAGAAAATCAACCTAGTGATGTTTAATCAATTGATGGTGAATGCAACAGCACAAAGTGAAAACATGATCACCTTAAAACCAGCATCTTTTGCCAAAGAAAAGCAGTCAGCAACAGCTGCTACCGTGTGCCCTCTATTTGTGTCACGAGCAACATCCTCGTATGTGCTTTGAACCCCAATTTCCAATCTTGTACAACCATAAGAAAGCATTTGCCGCAAATGCGGCCCCAAACAGTAATCTGGCCTCCTAAAAGAACCAGAACAGTCATGTTAAGAGTACAACAACCACCAACATACCCATCCACCTAAGAGGCGTATGGGGGAGGTAAGATGTAGACAGTCATGAGTCGTACACTCATACCTCTACCCGAGAGTAGTCTCGTAGAGAGACTGTTTCCCTATAAACCTCTGACAAATCGTGTATCTTTTGACGTTATAATTTATGGAACATTATGTTTTATTTATCTATTTATTTTTATTTTGTTTTCTTAATTGTAACTGTTTCATTCTTCTGCGTTTTCTTTCTTATGATTATTACTTTATTTTTTTTATTATTATATATATACACACACACATGCGTGTGTATGTGAAAAATATATTTTTGACGTGATCTCCCGTTACTGAGCAGTACATATACAAGAAGCAAGTGAACTTTGAACTTAAGTCCAGTTTGTTTCGTAGAATACGAAGGAATGGAATGGAATTGAAATCAAATTCCATGTTGTATTGTGTTTGGTAAACTTGTTTTTGAATGAAATCTCATTCTTTGGGATGTTTACATTCCCTCAAGTAATGGAAATTTCATTCCATAGTTGAGCCAGATGGAATTTAAATCAATTCCATTTCTTCGAATTCTGCGAAACAAACTGGACCTTAGAGAATGATAGATCATTTCATTCCACAATCCACATCATAACTATTGGTTGCTAGTAATAAGCTTTGACTAGAGAGACATCAATAATGATTTTAATAATGTTAAGATTTAAGAATGATCTTAAAATTCCCAAACTTAAGGAGTGATGGATTATTTTATTAAACTATTGATTGCTAGTAACAATCTTTAGCTAGAGAACTGAGAGACATTACAATGATTTTCTACCAACTAAATTGCCAAAATAGCATCTAGATATGATGTGAAACTTCTAGAAAGTAACTTACGTCTCAATAGTCATCCCAATACATTTTGTTGCACCGTGCTCAGAATAGGTAACTGCCTCCTCAACATTTGCAGAAGTATGCCCTGATAAAGCATCATGAAGATTCCTTATAAAGTAGTCCCGGTATTCTGCAGGCAATGACATGAAAGTGCCACCCATCAAGATGAATTCGACCTGGAGAATTGAAATGATGATTTCCAGTAACAATATACACAGTTGAACAAAGAAAACAGCAAACATATCGTGTCAAACCTTATCTACACTGTGACCCAGTCGCTTCAGCTGGTCAATCCTGCTCCTAGCTTGGACATATGGATTATATCTGGGAAAGTATATAACAAATGCAAACTTGTTTTAGTATATTCGAAATTAATTTGAAATTTTACAGTTTTAATAATGAGTACATAATAGAATCACGTTGATATTATATAAGAAAAGGCCCACACTAGAGACAATTGCAAATACGATGAAAACACATGCTCTAGCTAACAAGTAAACGAGTGAATCTTGCATAAGTGAACGGAATGCTGTTATTCAACTATGTTAGTATAACGTACGGAACACTATTCTTGGCTTCTTGCATCGCAGAATGGAGGGGAAGTCGCAAGAAACCCACCTTCATTTCTTCATCCATTGCAAATGAAAAGATCTGACTATAATAGTAGAATCATTGTGATAAAGCACATAGTAGGGTTGTAACTTCTCCTTTTGTTGAGTAAGGAATAAAGCTTCTATGAATATATCAAAATTTTGTTATTTAGCCTAACCTTTTGGACACTCTGTCAGGATCTTAGTATAAGGTACTTACTACATGCTTTAAGACACCGCATCATGTCAATAGCAGCAGAAAACTGCTAGGAAGGCATGTTGATCACGCTCATTATGACGTCGGTACGCAACAAGTCCTTCATAAACTCATATGTTCACATATACTTAAGGAAAAACTATAAAATGTCATCAAAGCGCAGTAGATGTCACCATTTAGCCATCCAGCCAAATGAATCCCATTAAAAACCGATTAAACAAGTTGACATTAACAGTGGCGGAGCTAGTAGGGGGACTAGAGGGTGCTCTGCCCCCTCCAACCAACCTAACTGATTAATACCATTAGTTTCAAATTGGTCTACCAGACTACCACACATTATTGTTTTAAGTTGGCCCTTTTTAATCCCTCCAGAAAATGCTTGACCCAATTTTTCTTCTACGACTACTACCTTAAAGTTACTTACTACCAACCGTAACACCCATTATATTTAGGTTATATTGTTGTGTCCGACCCTTACCCATATTTTTATTTGTATTTGGTTGAACATAATCTTTAAACCTTTTTAATGTGCGAGTGTAATTCTTTCTTTTAAAGTTGTTAATTTCTTAGGGTTTTGACTCACTTGATTACAAAGTTGCTTTGTTCTTGTCATACTAAAGGATAGTACCAAAGACATTTTTTCTGTGTACTAGTAAAGCAAATCAAAGACAAACATTTTTGCCCTAAAAATTCAATCTTCGTCAAGAGTTGTGAAAGTGCTTGATTAAAGCAAAAGATGATATATAACAGTGTTGTAAAACTCCTATTCTAAGGCCGAGTACTCGGCGAGTACTCGTGACAAGGTGGGTGACCTTGCCGAGTTGAGGTGAGTCCGAGTACCGCAAAACTCGACCCCAACTCGGTCAAACTCAGGATGATTTGGTCCTTAATTTTCTTATAAATACTTAGTCTCCTTGGTTCCCATAATTAAAGCCATTAATACATACTCAATTTACTCGTGTCATGAGTAACAGTTTCTTTGAGTATTTATTTTCTAATTCTATAGTCTCATGAATATGTAATACCCTATAATTTTGAAATTTATATATAAAAGTTCCAATCCGAACACTCCCCGAGTACTCCCCGCCTAGGCCGATTACTCGCTACACCCCAGTCAGCCACTCGAGTACTGCCTAACGAGTTTTACAACATTGATATATAATATAACTTAAGTATCTAATAAAACAAGATACATCTAGCAATTAGTATACAACTTGTATGCAATATATAATCTTCAAACTATCATAGAACTTGAACCTTGTTGTAAATGAAAGTTATCTAAGTGTAGCACTCACTTCTGGATTAGTATTAAGTTGTCATTTTTATGTAAAATTTTATACGTCTTCATATAATCAGTCTCTTGTGTAACTTACTATTACACTATAAAGTATGCATGACTTCATTTAACTAATTATGTCAACTCTTTGGTGATATAACTTATTTCTTATAACTTCATATGAAATAGAGTAAATACATTGTGTTAGAATCTGGTCATGTGAGAATATACAAGTTATGGTTAGAAGATATATAACTTTTTCCCTAGAAACTAAGTTTTTCATAGCTTAGAAGAAATTAGTCAGTAATTTACTACTTATGTTACTTAGATATCGTATTTCATTAGTGGTAATGGGCCCCCCTCAACTAAAAATCTGGCTCTACCCCTAAACGTTGAACACCCACCGCAAGCAATAAATGTCAACTTGTATTGATAATCGTTCAAGTTTCCAAATCTTGCTCTTTTTAACCAAGCTACTTCAAGTTAAAGATAAAAACCAAGGCAAATGATACTAAAACGCAGGATGTTAATTTTCCGCCCTAGAAACTAATAGGAAATACTTTGTAACCAATTAAAATCTCTTGATTATATACAATAGAAACAATCACCGTTAAACTTGTTAGGCTAAGAGCTAATTGTTATACTTAATAATCTCCATGAAATCCCTAACAATAATGTGACCAGCTTTGCTACATGATAATTTTTATTTAATCCTTTAGTTTGTAGGTGAAGTAAAGCACATAAACATACAATATGCAAGGTTAGGTAAAATATTAGCCGGAGAAGATGAATTGTAACATAATTCTAAATCTGTGTTTGGATCAACTTATTTTCATAACTATAAGTTTAATAGAACTTTGAATAAGCTTATTTACTTGAAGTTATAAACTTAAATAAACCTGAGCTTAAATTGAATAGCTCGTGAACTCAGAAAAATTGGTTAAAATTGGCTTACAAGCTGATCAAAATTCTAACAAACCGGTAAGCAAAAAAAATGCCGTCTCTTCGATCTTATTCTGCAGCAAAAGAGTAAATCAAAATCTAGAGGTAGAACGAAAGTAATACTCAGATTCCAACAAACTAATAAGAAACTAATTTCACACAAAACAAATCAAAATCAATAACTATAAACTTACCTAGCACGAATCGCTCGCATGCTAGTCGGCTCGTATCCAGTATAAGACTGCGTGCTATACTCAAAATCCGAATCAGGTCCACCTGGACAATATACACATATATTCCCTGTTGTGGCTATATGCGGACACCGATGAGGCTTCGACATGACGGCCACAACGGCAATTCCTGAGGCGGTACGGACCGGCTTTGCTCGGAGCTTCGGCAGGAGCGCCTCGCGCTCGGAATCAGGAAGAGCGGCAATCATTTCAACGAGTTTAGGAGCACGTGACAGACCGTATTTGCGGCATGCGGCGGATTTTAGGGCGTTTAGGTCGACATTGTCGCCGTTACGAGAGAGTTCTACCATGTTGTTGACGATCTCAGCAATGGCTCGAACTCTTGATTCTTCCTCAGTGAGTCCCTGAGATATGACGCCGCCACGCCCCGGCCTCGGAAGCTTTCTGGTGTCGGCAACCATCGCCGTCGCCATGTTATTTTGATCGGAAGAGTTGCGGCGATGGAGGACAGGGCTTGAGGGTTTTCACGACTGGAGCTTATCTTTGGTATAAATAAATCAACTTAGCGCCTGTATGGTTCGTTGGATTTAACGTCTTTAGTAAGATTTGTATTTTAAATTCTTTGAAATTTCATGTTTGCTTGAAAATAAAAAAAATGGATTGGGATTTAAAATCCTATAGGCGTGGGGTTTCAAAATCCTCAGGGGAGAGATGGTATTTCTAAATCCCTCATACGTGGGATTTCAAAATCAGGACCTATGTAACCAACAATTCACAGTTCGCCTTCACCACATCAACCGACGTTTCATTCTCGTCATCGCTACCGTAACCGGTCCCCGCCATCGGCATCACCATTGTCGGCCACCACCACCGCCGTAACTGTTTCCCTTCACTGTTTCCATTTTTGTTTTCATCTCCCTTTGTCCATCGTCTCCGTGACCTTCCCCGTCTCCGCCATTGCCCTTTCCCGTCTCCGCTGTCACCCCTCCCTATCTCCACCTCCGCCTCACTACCATCACCCTTCACTGACTCTGACTCCACCGTCATTGCTCATCACCGCCGTCGCCCTTCACCGCCACCGCCTCTGTCGTCGTCACCTTCCCCGCCTCTGCCTCCGCCGTCGTCTCTCTTCAACTCCTTTACCCTT
>JAUEJL010055099.1:0-19822 GCA_032274825.1 Drosophyllum lusitanicum | reverse complement strand
TTCTAGCTGTTCTCGGAATAAATACGGTTCTCAAATGAACTTTTCAATATATATATATTAATATATTAATATGCATAAAATTAATTTTAAATAGAAAATATACAAATCTTTATACACGTTCATACAATCTAATGTTTGGTTATGATATTTTAGATGTATTTAGATTCTTTAACACTTTAATTTTGGTTTATATATTGCTTGTATTCGATAATGTTATATAATTTAGTATAATCGTTTTCTAAAACTTGTGGTAAAATCTTAATAGTGACGATCCTCGTAGTGAAATATCACAGTTTTACTTTAAAGGGTATCTCCGCGGTAAAAATTACCCATTTAATTACATGTTTTATATTAAACGGGGATACCCGTTTCTCCGCGGTTTTCCCCATTTACTCGACGGGGATCCCCGTTTAAATCCCTCCTTTTTTTAAGCGGGGACGGGGATAGTTTTCTTAGACGAGGACAGAGACGGGGGGACCAATCCCCGCCCTGAACCCGCCTCGTTGCCATTCCTAAAAATGATATATCCTCCTACTTTTTACTTCTATTACTCACGGTAAGATAACTTTTGAAGTCCACTAATTCTTTTTTCTCACATCCTCTATTGATTTCGACACTTGTGTTCATATGTGAGTAGGAGAAAAAAATAGCAGGATATATCACTTGGGAGAATGATAATTACAGCTCTAGTAGATATATAAGAATAGAAAAGAAAATTTTAGTTTTTAAACAACTTATATTTTTATAATTAATTTTTCATAATTTTCAAATTTATTTTTAATTTAGGTTTTACTTTTTATACTTGAAACAAGATTATCATTTTTAAAAACTAAAATCATATTTTTTATAAGAGTTGACAATTTCTTCATACACAACAGTTACAAGTGTTTAATAATGATATATGATACAAGTTGATAATACATCAAGTTGTTGTGTATGACCAATTTTATTATGTATAAATCAATATCCTTTTTTTATTTATTACTTATTTTGTTACCTATTGAAACGAAATAACTGTTGAAACGAATAAAAAAACAAGTGGACATCACATGTTATAATTTATAAAAATGAAATAGAAGAATTGATAGAAAGAAACAAAAAGTTTGTTTTTACAAATCTAGTACTTTTAAGCCCGTTTAATATTTTATATATATTTGATTTAGCAGTTTTTATGGAATAAAGAGTTCAAATAGAAGGTTTTTGGTTAAGGTCATATTAGGACAAGCTATTTAGTCATTCATGATTATATTAAATTTTGTTGTATTTGCAATCTAAAATGCAACATTTTTGTATTATAGGTTGTATTGTATTGTTGTAATGGTGCTTGTATCTCAATTGTAGGCCTTTGAGATCTTTGTTTTGTGTCTATGTATGGTTTGAATTTTAAGGTTTCACTTATAGAATGTTGGTTTTGTCATGGTTTACACTTTACTTGTTATCCATTTGAATATTGTTGTGTTTATTTGTTACATTCGAATGTTATATTTACAAAGACATCGTCGTTGATTTCTTGGTTAATTAAAAATATTTACACCTTTTATGAAACCTAACACCAGAATAGGTTAGGGTTCTCACAATCGCCAAGGTTATGTTACAAACTTACACCCAAAATGGAATGAGAAGTAGAAGAGAAAAGAGGTGAAAAAAGAGGTAAAACAAAACCATCTTTTTTAAGAAGAGGGGTTCTATACCCTCTTGCAACATTCTTCTACGTATTTTCTTACTCACAAAACCAAGACAAATGTCAAAGTTAATTAAGACGATAAGAAAAAAGAATTAGTAGATTACACATGTCATCTACAATGAGTAGAAAAATAAAATAATATGAAAAAATAGAATCTCTTGTAACAAAATAACTTCTAGTCCACCTTTTCTATACTAATTACCAACGAAGAGCGTCAAGGTAAAATTGTATAAAATAAAAGGTTTTCTCGTTATTTGAAGGAATTTGCACATTTTCATTTATGTGATGATTCTAAGGAAACATACTAATTTACCAGCTTTTAACCTTGCAGAACATTATTAGTTCTTGTTCTAAAATTTGTATACTATGTCTTTTTTTTCTTTTTTTTTTGAAAAGCCAGATTTTATTAAAACCCACAAACAAATTAGATACACCATACAATCTCATCATAATAACTAAATCTTTTCACATTTTGCTGCACTACCAAGTTGAACTAACTTTTTGACTCAACTACTAACCAAAAATACAACATTAACTTCAATCTTGAGTAAGTACCAACCCTTACATCAGTATGCTATCGATTGTACTTATGTGAAAATGAAATATGTTGGTTCATCCACAAGCTGGAAATGTATTCTACCTGGCCCATGATATGTGTTTTTTTCTTTGATCTCCTTTCAATTCATTCGAACACTTTCCACTTGAACTCGAACCACGTATCTTTTAATCTTCTTCTATTTTTTTCGAAGGCCATTTCATTCATGTTTCTCCATATCCAATATGTCATCGCCCATACTACTGTTGTCCATCGATCTTGAACGCCTCCGTCTTCCATAATCTTTTGTTCAAGTCTTGTAATTGCTCTATCCATCTTGACGTGCTTTCATTGATGCTCCACCATTTAAAAACTCCGCTCCAAAAATCCGCTACTTCTTCACATTCGAAAAATGCATTTTCCAATGTCTCCACTTTGTCGTTACAAGGAGGACACAAAGACGACTTAATGTCCAAGCCAATATGATCGAGATACCATCGAACTGGCTGCCTCCCTTGCCTCAATTTCCACATAAAATTATAGACTTTGATTGGAACTAATTTGAATTCTTAACTCTTTTACATAATATTGTTCACCATTCCCTACCACCATTTTACCTTATCTCTACATTCCTTCTTTGGAGCCCAACCATTCAACAAAACCAACAACCCCTCTAGCTTTCCCTTCTCTCGACCCTCACCCCTCTTCTCCAACTCCAAACCCATTCCCACACCTCCCCATTCCATCTACCATTAGACATTATAACCCTACTTTTTTTTTTGGTCTAAACTATACAATCTTTATTATTTTTCTTTCAAACAAAACTCCCCAACCCAACAATCTTCCCAAAACTTAGTAGTATCTCATAATCCCACATTTTTTTAAACGAAGACTAAAACTCAATCCCCATTTTTTCTAACATCTCCCCAACTGATGGAATACCGCCCCAAACTTTACCACCCTTATTCCAAGTATTTTTCCCCCAAACCCCCCTCTTCCCCGTAAATCCCTTTAATAACCCACACCCAAAAAGCATTCCGATCGGTATAAAACCGCCACCACCATTTTCCCAAAAGTCCCATATTGGAAGCTTGTAAACTTCCAATATTTAACCCACCCTTATCAAAAGAAGCTAATGTAGTTTTTCAATTAATCCAAGTCATTTTTTTCCTCTCACCAACCCTTGTTCCCCCACCCCAAAAAAAATTATTTCTCAAAGACTCATTTTCACTCAACACACACTTTCGGGATCGAAACAACGAAAAGTAATATAAGGCAATACTTCCAAGTACCGACCTGGTTAGAGTTTATCTTCCTCCTGCCGAAACTGCATTTACTTTCCAACTAGAAAATTTGTTTTTCAACTTCTTCATGATTGGCTTCCAATTCTCTTTCCGATTCATCTTAGCCCCTACTGTATACTATGTCATTTATTAAATGCACAATGGTTATTTTAAAAATTGTAACACCAAACGTTATTACTTTTAATTTTAATGGCTAAATGACTGACATTATAATAAATTATGAATTTGAGAGATTGTCTCGATAATTTTTTAACTTAAAGCACAAATTCAGTGATTTCTAACAAAACCACAAAAATCAAATTAGTAATTCACTCATATTCATATAATACTATAGATTTATTTCACTAAATTCATTGTTAGTCAAATTTTTTACTATATTACTTATACTATAGTCATGATTAGTGGTTACTAATACGGAATATAATCTATGTAATCATTTTAACAAGGGTTTATAGAAGTAAAATACAACGAACTTTGAATAAAGTATTATTGTATCTGACGAACTTTATTTTTCGTAAATAAACACAATCAACTTTCACAATCCTTTCATAATATGAAAGGTGTTGTATATAATGATTAACTCACATAAATTTTGTTGTATGTTGGTACAATAAACGTTTTTAACAATAATTTATTTAAGTGTATGTGAGTATGACACCACTTATTGTGAGTGCCGAAGTTGTACACATAGTATTCCTGTGTTAATAATTAAAAAACTGACTCAAGATTATAAACTTTATATAAAAAGTTATTAAGTATTTTCAGATGATCTAAAATAAGAAAAACTGAATACATATAAAATTAGGTTGCGTATAGAAAAATATATCTAAAAAATAAAAAAAATACAAGAAAAGCATATTTACAAATTACAATACGATCCAAATGCGTATTTCTAGTTTGACCGTACAATTTAAAGGGTTAAATTTGTAATATTAAAAAAAAGAGAGAGAAAGAAAGCTGGAAATCAAAGTATATGAAGATTAAAAAACAAAAGGTTTTTGGAGATGAGAGAGAGAAAGAGCTTGAGGGGTTTGTTGTTCCTTGAGTCTTGACCTTTCAAGACACAGCATCTTTCCTTTGATTATTTCATTTCAAGATACATCTTTTCAATTCAGGGATATACAAACTTCATCACATAAAGATGTATTAATTTAGGGTTTAATGTGTGTGTGTCTGTGTGTGTGAGAGAGATATATATATAGAGAAAGAGAGGGGTTGAAAGAGTGGGGTTCAATTAATTGATCCATCAAGAGAGCTTTATCTTATCATCATCATCATCAATTCTCCATACCCAAACCCCATTTACACATTTGAAGGCTGAATGGGAGTTTATGTGTAAAATAAGGATGTAAAGGAAGTCAAGAAGAAGAATCAGTTTTTGATCCATCAGCAATCAGCTTATGCATCATTCAAATCAACTCCAACAACAACAAACTTTGACCCATTTCAATACTTTCACAGGTAGTGTGTATTTTGTGTGTATGCGTGTGGTTTCCCTTTTTTTTAGCTGTCTGCAATCATACATGGGTTTTTGTTAGTTCTTTTGATTTGGTTTTTTGCAAAACAAAAATTCATGAGAAGTTTTGTAAGGGCAATCGGTTAATTGATCAATGTGTTTTTGTGTGGAAGTATGTGAAGATGGAGATAGAGTGTGTTTTATGGTGTTTGTCTGTCTATCTTTGTACAAATAAAATTGTATTTTTAGTTTCGTTTGTTTCTTGTTGAGAGGTTTCCTTAATTGCGTAACAGAAAAGGGTGAAAGATATAGATTATCAATTTCATATGATCAGTTTGTTAAATAAAGCTGGAATTTTTGTTAGCTTTTTAAATTTGGGATTGCCAAAAAAAATGAAAACTTGGAGTTCAAAGAAACAGTTTTCTTGATTCTTAAATCACAGTGTGTGTATTTGTGTGAAAGTGTGTGAAAAATGGATAACAACAACAACAAGAAGAAGAATGAATTACCACCAACTGAAGAGCTGTTAAAGAAGATCCATGATTTAGAAGAAAGCCATGCTCATCTTAAACATGAAATGTCTAAGCTAAAGATTTCTGATGACCAGCAAAGATCTGACCGGCAAAGGTCTAGTTCAGTATCTCCCCGCCGCCCTCGCCGGAGAACCATAGGTGGTGCTGGTGGGGTGTTTGAGGGAGGTTCTGTTGCCGCCTTCAAAATGGGTTCAGCATCTTTCCGGCATTCTTCACCATTGAGGAGAGAAACTCGCAGTGTTGATGTTAGTTACAGTGATGATAACAACCGTAACACTTCTACCACGTGTGATGCCTCTGCTGATGCAGAACATAGTGGTGCCGCCACTGGGGAGAGTGGTGGAGTTATTGGGCCTTCAGCTGTGAAGCTAACGGAAACACAGTACTTGAACATATTGCAGTCGATGGGTCAGTCTGTGCATATATTCGATCTCAATGGTCACATAATATACTGGTGAGTCAAGCATTTCAATTGCCTTTGTTCTTATGTTTTAGATAATTTGGTGCTTATGATATTGATTTTATCATATGAGTTCAATTCAATAGTTTTTTTGAAGAACTGGGTTCAACTCAAGTACAGTGGATTTTCACTAATAATCGGACAAAAACGAATAATCCTAAAGCATACGGATTGTTTGGACATATAAACTACTTAGAATCAATAATCACACAAAAACATAACAATAGTTGAAGGAAATGAAAAAAATGAACACAAATGAACGCAATAATCCATTTCAAAAGGCACATCCAATCACCCCCTTAGGATCGAATGTGTGGCAATATTTATTTTTGATTTATTTACAGTTTATTCGAGACAAAAAAAGGTAACATATTTTTTAACATGTATGATTATTAAAATTATGTAGGAATCGTATGGCTGAAAATCTTTACGGTTATACAGCTGCTGAAGCTCTTGGGAGAACGCCCATGGAGCTAATAGTAGAACCTAATGATTACCCGTTAGCCGATGCTATTCTAGAGAGAACATCAAAAGGGGAGAATTGGTCGGGCCAATTTCCTATTAGGAACAAAAATGGGGAAAGATTTATCATTATTGCCAATCATACGCCATTTCGTGATGAAAATGGAACGTTGATTGGGGTTATATGTGTATCAAGTGATACACGCCCGTATCAAGAAATGAAGCCTGTGGGGAATATTAGTGCACCAAGGAGAATTGCTTCAGCTAAACTCGGGCTTGATCCTCAACAACCTCTACAAACTGCAATTGCCTCAAAGATTTCAAATTTGGTCAGTATTATGTTTTTCATTTTGACCCATTTACTTATGAATGTGTTGCATCGGGTTTATGTTTTTATCTCTAACAGGTCACACACGTGGTTGAAAAATATTAGCTAAAAGAACGAGTCAAATAGGTCGAAAATTGCCCAAAGTGTATCTTTTTATGCATAAATCTCGTAAAACCATTTTTATTAAAACACTGAAATATTGTTGAATCATATAATTTTTATAATCATGTTCGAGACATTATTTATTTTATATGAAAAAAGATTAAAACTTTGCCACCTCTAGTAATTGGTTTTTTTTTTCTTGCTAACAATAACAACAGCAAAATTACAGACCCACATTAGATTACTCCTTTCCTACCCTGAAAATTGCATTGTTTTACTCGAAATAGTTTTGGAGAAGTGTTTTGAGCAAAGTTATTGAAGGCTCAAGGTGCACCTAGGCGTAAAGTGTCCTGGAGCCTTGAGGTGCGAGGTGCAAGGTGCAAGAAAAGCGCAGGCTTCACGAAGGCGAGGCGCATGAAGACAAGAAGTATAGGATAGTACCTTGATCAATGATCATTCTCAAATAACACTGAATAACTTAGAATATGAAGTAATATTCTATTTTTTATTTAATATGTCATAGATACTCGATATTAATCTTCAATAGAGTTCATTGGTCAAACTTAAAATACCAAGTAACTCAATGAAGACAAGAAGTATAGGATAGTAACTTGATTAAAACATCTACAACTTTTTTTAAAAGAAAAGGAAGTCTTATATCTAAAGCACCAATTATTGTCATACAACTATCCAAAAACTAATTAGGTGATTGAAATAAGCACCTTCCAACAGGAGAACTCCAAAAGTTCTGAGTTGAAATCAAGACTAGAACATAGAAATGTTGATCAAAATCAGAATCGTAGATGAATAGAAGTGTTGATGCTGTGACAATAAAGGGTCAGATTGAAGAACTTCTAGGCAGAATGGAGTGTCAATCGAAGCTTCTGGAGTGTCAAACTGTCAATCGGAAGTCGTTGATGTCTTTTGGAACCGAGGAAGTGCTGATTGAAAGGAAAAAAAACAAGTCAGCATGTGACATGTTCATTAAGCGTGCCTTGATTGCGCCTTGGAGCCTCAGCGCCTAGGTGCGCCTTATCTATGTGCCTCGTTTTGATGACAAAAAAGCCCAGCCTATTGAGCCTCTGCGCTTTTGCTCCTTAGGCGTGCTTTTCACAACTTTGGTTTTGAGTATTTGTCACATGCATGAAATGCCCTTTGATGCGGGTCCAAATTAGTATCATCAATTTTTTTTATAGGAGAACATTTTTATAAACCATTGAATTTGTTTTTACTTTAAACAAGCCATCATTATTATACAGATGCAGGAAAAAAAGAAGAAAAACTTTACACTTGGTAATATTGAGCAATTTTGGACCAAAAACACCAAATACAATATTCATTTTTTGCACTAAGATATGGCTGAGTGTTCTTTCTTTTCTCAACAAGAATAATCGTTTGTATGAACAGAAAAACACATGGATTAGATTATATAAAAATGAATCTTGATTACTGAAAACACAAAAACAGGCTTCGAAAGTTAGCAACAAGGTTAAATCAAAAATAAAAACCGGAGAAAACTTCACGGAGGATCATGATGGTGGGAGTGGAGACAGTCATTATTCAGAAAACGACGTTTGTGCCCCTGATCATAAAGAGGAAGGATTTTCAAGCGGGGCCAGCACCCCAAGGGGTGATATTCCTCATTCACCATTTCTCGGGAAACATTCAACAGATTCTGGTGACGAGAGTGAGAACAAGCCCGGGATACACAAGATTTTATCTTCAAAAGCAGAGGCATGGATGGGTAAAAAGGGAATTACATGGCCATGGAAAGGAAACGATAGAGACGGAGTTTCATCTGATGCAAAAGGTGGTCGTTTTGGTTTGCATTGGTTACATAATAATAATAATGATCAAGAACACGAGTCGGGTGGTGGTCAACAAATGATTTCATCAAAATCGGAATGTCAACCGTGGGAAAACACCAATAGGAATGAGGCTTCAGGGTCTTGGTCTTCATCATTTAATGTTAACAGCACAAGCAGTGCAAGCAGTTGTGGAAGCACAAACAGCAGTGCCATTAATAAAGTCGACATGGACACCGATAGCTTGGATTATGAAATATTGTGGGAAGATTTAATAATTGGAGAACAGATTGGACAAGGTATTTATATTTATATATTTTAAATCTTTTGCATTTACTGAAGGGTATTTTTGACATTTTTTTGCAATTGTTGCACATTTTTGTAGGTTCATGTGGGACGGTATATCATGCACTATGGTATGGTTCGGTATGTTCTCAGCCTCCCCTTAATTCTCAATACCATTATTTATGTAAGGATAAATAATGGAAATAATGAACTATTTAGCTGAAAATTTTAGAAGTTCTTCAATAAATGGAAATGTTTTTTTATGAAAAATGTGGAACATCTTTGATGTTTTTCGTCTTATTAATGTATGTTTGTGCATGCAGGATGTTGCTGTCAAGGTTTTTTCAAGGCAAGAATATTCAGATGATGTGATATTATCGTTTAGACAGGAGGTAGTTTTATGTCATTGTAACTAGAAAACTTACTAAAAATGTGATTGTTAAAATTTTAACGGATTATTCAAAATTACAAAATTGTTGCATTTTCCATGAAAGGGGTGTATTGTCATCTAATTGATTTCCTTTTGGTTTATGAAGGTATCTCTCATGAAAAGGCTTCGGCATCCAAACATTCTACTCTTCATGGGTGCTGTAACTTCACCACAACGTCTATGCATTGTCACCGAGTTCCTTCCCCGGTTGGTTCCCATTTCCCTTCACCCAAACATTTCTACGCACACGTGTATGTATACATATATAATCTAAAATATCTACAGCCTGTTCATGTCTAAATAAACAAGTTGCATTTTTATTCTAAGGTGGCAATATGGGCCGGGTGGGTAATGGGGTCAAAGGTCATTTATAGTACAAGTCATAACGAGTCGGGTTGGGTTGAGCCATAAACATTTTTCAAAAAAGCTTTATAAATAATTCATGTGTCAATTATGATTATCAAAACTCTTTTATAACAGTAGCAATCCTAATTTTTTTGTTAAAATGATTTAGGAGGTTGTCTGCATTAAAAATACACTTTGGGGACTTGACCTGTATCATTTTTAGCTAAACTTTTTGGTCTGGCCAATTTGATCCATTTGAGATACACATCATAACCAAGACTAACCCATTCATGAGGAGAAAAATTGAAAGTAACTCCTCTACAGTTTTCCTACAAGTTTTCTCTATTTCGTCTATATCTTCGTTTGTACCCTATTAGCACATTAGAGATAAAAAACTGTAAAAAGTTAGGATTTTACGCACACGCATACACACAAACACAGTTACACTCACACACACACATTGAATGATCTAAATTGAAGTTTTTAATTTTCATTTGATGCAGTGGAAGTTTATTCCGCTTACTTCAAAGAAATACGACTAAATTAGATTGGAGGAGGCGTATTCATATGGCAATGGATATAGTAAGGATTGTTTATTTTTGTAATTAACATATTTTCATTTTGGGTGTCCCGTTTACTTAATCTTGGTGGTCATACAGGCACGAGGCATGAATTATCTTCATCATTGTCACCCACCTATCATTCATCGGGATTTAAAGTCTTCAAATCTTCTTGTTGATAAGAATTGGAATGTGAAGGTTTGTTTAATTCACTTTGCCCTCTCATATTGTTTACTCAAAACACAAAAACGAATAAACTTCTATTGCATTCTGCAATTTTTTAGGTTGGGGATTTTGGTCTCTCGCGTATCAAACATGAAACTTACCTTACAACAAAGACAGGGAAGGGAACAGTATGTACTTATATCCTTCTCAATTTACTTCACATATTTACTCTAGCTCTATCCTGTGAAAATTGTGATGTTCAATAGAAGTGTTTCATCATAAATTATCGGTGAATTAACTAGCATTGAATGTACATTTCTCCATCAATGAGTAAAAGTTAAATGTGGCAATTTTGACCAATTTACTTGTGACTCCTCGATTTAGGTAATGTTTTATCCCAAATAGGTCAAATTGAAGTAATTAGCTTAAAGCACAAAGAAGAAGGTTGAAAGTCATCCAAAGTGTATTCTTGATGCATAAAAGCATACAGCCTCCTAGGTCGCTTTATAGAAACATTTTGAATGTTATTGCAATCTTATAATTGCTGTAATCATGTTAAAAAAATGAATTATTTGTAAAAAAAATATGTAGAAGAGACGACCATTCCTAAATGCACTACAAAGTCACCTATTTTGACTCGTTCCTCAACAGGTCCATTTGCTCACCTGTATAAAGTACTCCCAAAAAGTGAAATATTATACATCACATATAAAGTCATAAAAAAGCATTCCTTTACTGTATCATTGCCCATAATAAAAATAATAATGATAACTAATGCTATTTTGGTCCATATTACATGGTATTTCCATAAGTTTCCATCATTCAAGGGTAGTGTACAGTAGGCAATGCAGTTTTCATGGAATGTAGAAGGCATTTTTGACTTTAGAAGTCTAGATATACCAAGCAAATGAGCAATAAACTTTGTTTTGCATACCCTATTTGTTTTTTAGGCTCTCCCATAACAAATTTTTTCTGTTAACATCTTTTCATTTTCCAATTTAGCCTCAATGGATGGCTCCTGAAGTTCTCCGGAATGAACAGGCAGATGAAAAGTAAGCTCTATCAACGATCATATTCTTTCGATTAAAATTTGAATGCATATAAATTTTTCAAATTTGATAATAATTTTTGTTTGAAATCTGCAGGTCTGATATATACAGCTTTGGTGTGGTATTATGGGAAATTACCACAGAAAAGATCCCTTGGGATAGTCTTAACTCCATGCAGGTATGCCTTTTCTTCCAAAGTTTGACTTTCAAGGTCAAACCTTTTGTCTTCTCTTAGCAAAATCTATACGAATAATGTAGAAAACAAGACACTGAAATGTCCATTTGTTATCTACAGGATTTATTACAAAGTATTATCAGGGTTATGAAACAAGTTGTGTATTTTGTAAAACCCAACGTAGAGTTGAAAATTTGTTTGTTTGACCTCTTAAGTCAAAATTGCTTACAGGTAATTGGAGCCGTGGGATTCATGGATCAACGGCTAGATATACCTAAAGATGTGGATCCCCAATGGGCTTCTCTTATTGAAAGCTGTTGGTGCAGGTTCATATCTTATCTCTTTTAAAATTGTGAAATTGGCTTTGATATTATGATGGTCTACCTGAAAATAATAAAAGAAAATGCAACGTTGACTATTTGACTTCGACGAAGTTAACTTATATCTGCTTATAAAAACAAATTTTCTTGTGTTAATGAAAGTCTTTAATAAACACATTTTCTTTTGTTCAGCGAACCACAATCCCGACCAACATTCCAAGAAATACTAGAAAAACTTAAAGATCTACAGAAGAAATACACTGTTCAACTTCACGCGTCGCGTGTCACCACTCCTGCCGTCACCACCATTACCACAGCTGCCGCCGGAGGAGAAAACAATATTCCAAAGGAATCATAAAAGAAAACACAAGCAGAAATCACTTTGACCTTTTTTAAGCTTGCAAAGTATTTCTCATGCCCGGCAGGCCCATGTCTCGAGTCGAGTTTGTTGCTTTTTTGCATGTCGGTCAGTCGGTCTGCCTCGGTGTTGGTTGTTGTTCAAAAGCTTATGGTTTTTAGGAAGAACACTGTGATCAAAGGGACACACTAGGCGCCATTGTTTTGTGATCCATAAGGAACACTTTTTGATTGTATTTGTATATAGTAGTACATGAATTACTTTTTTTCTTCTTCTAGAACTGTATAAACAAGTTCATCTAGATTTCGAATTTTAGGGTCACATATATTGTTTGGTTTCGGACTTTCAGGTTTCCGGTTTTGAGGGGTTTTTGTTACGAACAAAGATCGGTTTATATATGATTGTTATATAAGGCCAAGGTTCATGCAATTATTAGATCATCGGTATGGTCGAAGTTGAACAACATCAAGCAGAACTGAATTAGAAAAACCTTTCATTTCTAAGAACACAACAATTAATACATCAGTTACAGTTGAATTTGCTCCAAGATGTTCATTTGTAAGATTGTGATTTTATAATTTTGCTATTAAAATATGGTTTTTGAAAACGAGTCATGATCGTAAAGAGTTAATCAGCGACTTTGTTTTCAAAAATACTAGGAGAATAACGTTATCCACAGAATAATTACTTCGTATTTAACTAAGTTAAATTGATGAACAACTTGTTCTGTAAATTTTTTGATGGGTTTGTGGAATTTTGTTTAGTTTTTTTACCACTTTGACCATATTTTTTTATTAAGATCGAGTTTGATTCATTAAAAACTTATAATACGAAAGTCCTAGAGCTTGATGCACACTTTTTACAGTTATTTGAAAACCCAAAACAAACATCATATGAATTGCTTTACAAAGTTTAGCGATTTAACTAAAGTATATAACTACGATGCACAAATTTTTTAACTTTGACACGCTTGTAACGAATTATAGGAAATATAACACAATAATTTAAATAAATTAACAGATTGATCCACAAATACGTTTAAGACCGCAAAATAATTACATTTAGACATTTCTTTATACACTTGATAATAATTATTTTAATAAACACAAATTATAACAGGTTAACAATACAGAAGGTCAACACTTACATCTGATGACAATAATTTATCGTTATAAAGATTGAATTGTAAATTAAGGAAAAAAAAGCAGTTTTTTTCCCGATATATTATAGGGTAAATGTAAAGTTGATTAAACAGAGGAAAAAAGGTTGGAAAATTAAGATTACGAAAATACAAGAGTGAATTTTTTGTCGGTGTTCTAAAAGGCGCGCTATGGCGGCGTAAGGGGTGGCTTCCTCATTAAGAAATGATCTTAGGCGTGATGCGTGTCAAGGCGCGCATTCACGCGTCAAATAGCGAGTTTTTAAGGCGTGGCGCGCAGAAAATAATTTTTTTAAAAACTAGACCTTTTTTGTATACATTTTGCGATTGAATGTATTAAACTTCTATAAATTTGTATTTTATAATTTGCATATGTTACTTTGTTTCTCATTTGTGTAATTTGTATATTAATAATGATAAATTGAATATATATAATTATAAAATATATATAAATTGCCGTCTTAAATGACGTCTTAAAAACACATGACATCTAAAGCTTAAGTCTTAACCTCATCGTCATGTCACGCCTTACGTTATTTAGAATCATGGCTTTTTCTCCTTGGGGGGAGGGTGGAACGCGTCAACAGGAAATAAACAAGGAAATAAGGAGGGGGAGGCATTGAAAATAACTCCCAACAAAATGCTCCTACGCCACCTTCTTCCCAACGGATTTCTATCAATTCAGCACATGCTTGTTCCTCTCACACCCTGCACTCTTCCCCACTCTCCTTCTCTCTCCTAGGGTTCTTCATTTCAATCAAGATTCACATCACCATTAACAAATATACTCCCTCCATTCTTTGATTCTTCATGATTGTGAGTATGTAAAGTTTTAATCATCTATATCTGTTTGTTATTTGATCTTCTATATTTTTTGGTTACTCGCAATATTTGGGGCAATAAGTGTTATCCCTTTGAGAAATTCGATATCTTGAAAACAAATGCCATTTTGGATTTTGGCTGAAAAGAGGATATAGAAATGAGTTTTTATTCGATGATCTTGTATTCTTGTGCAGGTGATGTGGATTTATAGTTACACGTTACTCAAAAGATTTGGAGTCAAAGGTTTGATCTTTCGATGAATGCAATATATATATTCTTTTGAAATCGAACCCGTTTTGAATTTGGCTGAAAAGAGGAAATAAGAGTGCATTTTTTGATATTGGGATCTTGCTCAAGAGATGTGGAATTATGTTTATAGGTTACAAGATTTGGAGTAAAAAGGTTAATTTATTGAGAAATTCAAGATTTTGAAGGAAATTCCACTTTAAATTATGGTTGAAAGGGGGAACTTGAAAGTGTATTTGTGAGGTTTCAATTGGGGATCTAGTAAAAAGATTTGGGGATTTATGTTTATAGGTTACAAGATTTGATCTTTTGAGGAATTCAAGACTTTGAAAGAAACTCCACTTCAAATTTTGGTTGAAAAGGGAAATTCAAGTATAATTTTCAGGTCTCAATCGGGAGATCTTGTGCAAGAGATGTGGGATGTTCAGAAAACTGATAAATTTGTGTTCGGTTTGTTGGTTTGGGCATGATAATAAAGAAAATGTTGTTGGTGTCAATGGTGATTACGGAAAAGATGGGTTGTTATGGTTTCATGATATTGGAAAACATGCGTACGGGGAGTACTCAATGGCAGTAATTCAAGCAAACCAGGTGCTTGAAGATCAGAGCCAAATCGAATCTGGCCCTTTCGGGACATTTGTTGGGGTTTATGATGGCCATGGAGGACCAGATGTTGCACGATATGTATGTGATAATTTGTTCAGAAATTTTCAAGGTTTGTTGCTGAATAAATCAAACTTGTTATTTTTTAAGTGTATTATATGATTTTAAAACACATGAAAAAAATCAAACATTTGTAACTTTTTAGTTATTGATGTGTTTAGATTCAGATTTTAGAATGTGTCTGTATCAGGTTAAATCAGGTCTATGAGACTAATGCTTGTTTCATTATGTTTCATGTAATTCTTGATTTCATAATCAGTTGAAACTTGAGATTTTACAGACTAGGGGGTATGTGGATGGGTGATGTGGATGTGAAGGCTACAACTTTAAGAACAGATAATCATTTGATTAGAACTATTAATAGGAAGAAAATTACATTTACCTCAACAATCAGTTTTCTTACAACAGTCTTTACCTGCTTCCGCAAATATGTTTACTTCAGTGATAAAATTATTAGATCATAATCACTTTTATCCAAACACACAGTTAATATGACAATAATAACTTAAGCTAGAGGTAGCAAGATAGGCAGGATGGTTAATGGGGGTGATATAGTTATTGTCGGCCTGGGTTGAGTTGGAACGCTTTCTTGTCGGTTTTTTTAGATACTTGATACTTGATGCATTATTCACTTCAAAGTTCAAACAACTAGCGCCAAGATGGGCTGTTTGGTAAATGGGTTGATTTTAGACTTTGAGTGAAGGGTTTGGTTGGGTTGACCTTGAAACACTTGTATGTCAATTTATAATTTTAATAGATGACTAATGCAATAAATATGTTTACAAAAGCTATAGCAGTAGAGTAATGATTTAAGTCTTTGAGTAAGTGATTTAGGATGTTGTATGCATTACTCTGTGGGAGATTTTCACCAATTTCGATAGCTATTTTCTTTATTTGACTCGCTTTTTAAGATTAAAAATAGCCGAAATTGACCCGTTCGTAAAGAAATAGGTAAAGGTCGCCACCTTTAGTTTAATCACACATCTGAAGACCTCGAAAATACTTTTGAAGGCTGAAAACTATAGAATCTGATTGTTTAATTAAAGGTTGGCGACGTCGCATCATTCTCTAAAATGAACTTCAAAATAAAGTATACTTGTCTCATTGTTCTTAGAGTTTGGTGTTTATGCAGAAAATTCAACTGGAAGTCATGGTATTGTGACACCTGAGACGATCAAAAGGGCTTTTCTTGAAACTGAGAACGGGTTTTCTGCTCTTGTATCTCAAATGTGGAATACTCGACCCAACATTGCAACCGTTGGATCTTGTTGCTTGGTTGGGGTCGTATATCACCAAACACTTTTTGTGGCCAATCTTGGAGATTCACGTGTTGTGCTTGGTCAGAAAGTGGGTAATTCCAGTGTGACCGCCATTCAGTTGTCAAAGGAACATAATGCTAATCTTGATAGTGTTAGGCGTGAGCTTAGAGATTTGCATCCACATGATCCTCAAATTGTTGTGTTGAAACATGGAGTTTGGAGAGTCAAAGGCATCATTCAGGTATTATTTATATGAAATCACCCCTTTGAGAATATTATATGTGCAATTTGTGGTTTTTTAGTTATGAATAGGTCAATGTGGGTTGCGTTTTATCTGAAATAAGAAAATTTGGATAAAAGGGGAATGGGTCGATCACTCGATCTCGGTTGCAAACAACCAACTAAATCGCATTATTCAAAAAGTTAGATTATTTTTCTAATAATATTGTTTTTACTATCACATTCGCACATTAGGTAATTTTAGGAGGTTTTAAAAATTCAGATTTTTTTTTCAATAAAGGGTTTTTGCTGGACCAACTGACCTAGCCTGTTCTGATCCATATTAAAAATGACCTGTTTCAAGACTAACCCATTTCCCTTTACCCAACCGGCTCCATCTTGACACCTCTAAAGTACATGATACTTGCAAAGTTTTACTTGACTGATTAGCTTCTATGCATATGAATGGATTTTCTATCAGAAAAGGTTGCTAAACTTGAATACTTTTATAATTTACAGGTTTCTAGGTCTATTGGGGACGCTTATATGAAACAAGCACGGTTCAATAAGGAACCAATTGCACCAAAATTCCGTCTTACCGAACCGATGGTGATGCCGATCTTGTCTGCTAGCCCGTCTATTGTTTCTCATCCACTTCAGCCATGTGATTCTTTTCTTATATTTGCTTCTGATGGTTTATGGGAACACTTGAGTAACGAAGAAGCTGTTGATATTGTTCACAAAAGCCCACGTGCAGTTAGTTTTTCTATCTTCCCATGTTTACACTTTTTCTCATTAGCCTGGCCGGCCAAAATGGGTCAAACAGGTCAGCTTTAGTATGGGCTGGGCTCAGTTGGATTTGACCCCGAACAATATTTGTCTAAAGTTTGTAACTTTTTTATATTGTAAATATGATTACAAAAACTAAATTATTGTACTGATAATCTAACTTCTTGAATAAAACAATATAAAATGCAGTATGAAATAAAAACACACTCCGGGGGACTTGTAACTTGTTTTCTCCTTTGACGCGTTTGCTTTTTAGCTGGATTTTTCTGTTTCAACCCATTTGACCCGTTATAATATCAAACCTAAGTTCAAAAGATTTGATCATAGATTCTTTTCTGTTCTGCTGCAGGGAATTGCTAAGAAGCTGGTGAAGGCTGCTTTACGTGAAGCAGCTAAAAAACGAGAAATGAGGTATTCAGATCTTCGTAAGATCGATAAACGTGTTCGGCGACATTTTCATGATGATATAACTGTAATTGTATTATTTTTAAACTATGATATGATATCTAGAGGGTCGGCCAGTGGCCATAACGTCTCTCTTCGAAGTGCATTAGAACACTAGTTTCTGTTATGACAACTCTAATTTTACTTGGAGAATGCTACTTTTCGTCGTTAAGGAACTTGGTATGGTTGTTTTTTTAATGTTGATATCGAGTTCCATTAAATTTGAAAAAGTTGATAAAGAGTAAAAAGAAATAAGTTCTGTGATGCAGAATGTTGTGAACCTTTTGAGAAGTTAAGATTTGCAGCGAAAGTGGTATATTGTTATTTTCCTGCATGTTGGGTTGTAACTTGTTCATTAAAACTTGTACATTTGCCCGTTTGGTTCGAATTCTATCCTTTCTGCCAAAAAGCTCATGTGCAAATTACATTGTTTTCTCTACTACACGGTTCATTTTATTTCGTACTTGAATCGTCTTTTTAACACGGCTTTTTACCAACAATGGTGATGGATTCGGGCAATGATTGGGTTCATTTAGGTTGATGATGAACACCCATGCCTAATTTAAAAAATGATGAAAACTAGATGATAAAATTCTCATAAAAATGATGAAGAACCAGATTTAGATAAGACAGAGATGGATGAATACATAAAATCGATAAACCAGAATTAGCTGGTACACAGTTAGATTAACAAGTAAAAGCATCCAATATATCATTATAAACAATCTTGAAATTGGTACAATGAACAATATGATAAATTCATCATTTAATAACTAAATAAATTTATTCACAAGCTTAAAAGTGGTACAAAAGAAATTGATGAACAACTCAATTAGTTCGCCTCAAGAGATAAGAAACTGATGTATAATCTTCAAAGTTATACATACAAAATTGATGTACAATCTTGAAACTAATATGTAATGTTGAAATAACAACTGATGCATAAGAAACTACCAAGATTGAAACCTGATGCATATGAACTTGATGAGGCGGTGGTAATCGGTCTTCAAATGGTTGCGATTCAGATCTGATGGCAGTGATGGTAAGCAATGAAAAGCCAGACGAATCTGTTTAGAACTATGGTGATTAAGCAATGAAATCGAAGAAATTGATGAAAACCCAGTTGAATTTGTTCGGAACTACGGCGAGGTGGAGATGAAATCGAATAAATTGATGAAAACCATTGTGAAACCGATGAATACTGGAGTAGGCGATGGCTTCTTTCGTGAAGGATAATCGTTGGCGACTAGGCCATAGCCATGGAACCCGGACAAATTGATGATTTACAGGGCAGAATCATGTGGTGGGACAACCAATCGCCGACTAAGGCTTGTGGCGGTTCGATTGATAGCGGACTACGACTTTGGATAGGCGGTGGTCCACTTGATTTATAGGATAGAATCGTGTGGGAGTCAGTGGTTCGATCGATGGTGGACTACAACTTCAGATAGGTGGTGGTCCACTTGATCGCCAACTAAGGCTTGCGGCGGCACTGATCGAAGTGATGGCGACGCCGGTGAGGTGGCCGGCGAGATGTAACACCGTAAAACCAAGCCATTTTTTTAAAAAACATGTTGCGGAAGCATTAATTAAACAAACTTACTGTACATACAGTTCAAATAATTACAAACAACACAAGATTACATTCATCAAAATATCTTTTCTGGTGTTACACAAAAACCGGCTCGTTTCCTTTTAATACAAAACTTATCAGAGCAGGGTCGAACCTTCCTTCTACAACTAACACAAACTCACAAACCTGTAAAAGCAACAACTGAGGGGAATTAACACAAAGCTAAGTGAGTAGAAGCTAAACACAAACGCAAACATCAACAGTCAACATCAAAGCATGTAATCACATAATC